>JASSUY010020513.1:57655-71555 GCA_032466535.1 Forpus xanthops
CTCCCCTCCCCCCCGTGTCCTGCCCTTGCCTCCTGCCCGCAGTGCCCGGTGCAGTGGGAGGAGCGGCGACCGCCTCCCCTCGGGGACGCCGCACCGAGCCCTTCCCCGCCGCTCTCCCGCCTCACCCCGCCCGCCGCCGGCCCCGCTCTCTTTGTCTGCCGGCAGCCGAGGATCCACTGGAGCTTCCTCCTCGGCTTCTTTCGGGGGTGGTGTTTCCCCCCTCCGTGTTGCCGTTTCAGCGTGTAGGGGTGTGCGTGTGTCTGTTATAGTTTATATTATTGTTGTATTTTGCTCGAGGGGTGTAGCCGGGAGGTTTTTCAGCATCCGCGGGGCGCAGGGGCTTGGGGCGGGGGAGGTGATGCGTGTGAAGGAAAATGGGATCGTTTCTCGCTCGGGTTCTTTTTTATTACACTGCTGCAAAACAAAGCGAGATGTTTGCAGATTTCAAAACAAGCTGAAGGCTATTTTTAAAAACAGGGCTTCTCAGCTGCGTGGAAGTAATAAGTTGCAGCCTTACTGAATAGAAATACATAAAAACCACAGCATTTTCCTCTCCTAACTTTAAAACCCACATAATATGTGTTTGTTCACTGCAGATGAGCTAATCTTGCTATTGTGTTGCCAGGGATCAGCTGGCTTGTGCTTTACATTTTCTGCAGGTCACTGCAATCATTGCCTTTTGTTGTTTTGGGATGGAGGAGTTTGGGGGGGGGGGGGGAGCATAGTTGACACGGTGCTAAAATTGGGTCCAGAACATCATTGTAATTTTGATGCGCGCCTCAGAAGCTTGTTACCACAGTGAGCTTTTCATCTGCAAACAAAAAGGGAAAAGGCGGACCTGTGTCACTCTGAACATTTGGGGACACTCTGACTCTCTGTGTATGTACAGCTCTTGCTGCTGGGAAACTTGAGCCCTTGAGCAAAGACAACATGGATGGTTTCATTCGCTAGAGGGAATAAAATTCATTTTAATCCCTAGGGTGATGCTGGCTGTGCAGAGTCTGCCCAGGTGCCGGCTTACTGCAGGGCTGGAAAGGTCAGAGCTTTATGCCACTTGGGACAATGGTGACTGCAAACAGGTGTCAGCTTCAAGAAGAGGGGTAATAATCCTTGCACTCATGGAAAGCACTTTCTTATCCCCCAGTTGGGCCAAAATAAGTAATCTTCCTCCATGCAGTTTCCACAGTCAACCCATCTCTGTGACAGAGCAGCCTCCCAGCACTGCTGTGGGCACTGGCTCCTGCCTTTGCCATACTGGTGAGGAGTGCAGGGCAGCCAGAACAGCTGCTGTAGGCTCCGAGCTATGGTATTTTCATAGAGTCAAAGAGTGGTTTGGGTTGGAAAGGACCTTAAAGATCAACTCATTCCAACCTTCCTACTGTGGGCAGGGACACCTGCTAGACCAGGTTGCTCAAAGCCGTGTCCATCCTGGCCTTGAACACTGCCAGGGATGAGGCATCCACAGCTTCTCTGAACAATATATTCCAGTGTTTTGCCTCCCTCCAGGTAAAGAACTTCATCCTAATGTCTAGTGTAAATCTACCCTTTTTCAGTTTAAAGCTCCGTTGTCCTATCACTACTTTCCTCATCAAAACTCCCTCTCCAGCCTTCTTGTAGGTCCCCTTTAAGTACTGGAAGCTGCTGTAAGGTCTCCTTGGAGCCTTTTCTTCCCCAAACTTATCAACTCTAGCTCTTTAAGCCTGTCATCGTAGGAGAGGTACTACAGCCCTCTGGTCATCTGCACTTTCAGTGGTGCTCCCAAAGATTGGCCATGAAAGGAAAAAACAGCAACACCTGTGGTTTTGGACCCATGGACCTGGGTTTTGCCAGAGAGGAGGTTGCAGCCTGGCTCACTGCACAGGGTCTTTTCATGCTCAGACTGATGAGCAGTGAAATGGTGTAGCAGGTTTGATCTCCTGAAATCATTTTATGACATCTGTGGCTGAAGGTGGGCTGTTCAGTTGGAAAGGTCTGTAGCTTTGCAGTCAAGAGAAGATGCATCTTCAGGGTGCAGATGCTGCTTGCTTCCTGGGTAGGTGTAGAGTCATGCATGACAGGAGCCTGTTGATGGATGGTACAGACAGACTGCCCTCCTTTCACAAATAGTGGTAGCACAGGAAGTTTAGATAAATATTCCCAAAATGGCTCTTGAAGGTAGCCATGAAGAGGTCTCTTGGCCTGAAGGGTGTCATTCAGGGAGCAGGTCACAAGACTGCCCTCATGGGTTTTCATCACTGAAAATGCATTATCTTAGAAAGCAGGAGGTGAGCATCAGTTAACAAGGGTTTGGCCAGGGAGAGAAGGAGTGGGTCCTGAGCCAGGCTGGGATGGGAGGGGAACATGTTGAGCATGGCACAGTGTTCAGCTGGAATTTGGTTCTCAGCAGCCATCAGACGAACCTCATGGGATGTAGGATGGGGTGGTTTTAGAAATAGATGTGCTATGCCGAGAAAATGCCTCGAGTTCCCCGAGAAACCTGCTGAAAAAGTGCCCTCTATTCAAGACACTAGCCAAATGGCAATGCTGGGTCCCCGAAGACAGGGGCTCTTTGTGAGGAGTCCCTGTGAACCTGCTGCCATCCTCCCCCAGTGCTGGGAGAGGCCAGTGGCCGCCTTTCCTGTTTTCTGCCTCCTCGGTTTTATACATTCCTGCACCGCAAGCCGAGTGAGCCAGCTTCCCTGCTATTTACAAGATGTGGGCGTGCCCTCTGCAAAATCCACATCGTGGTCCTCCCAAACCGTTTTCAGAGGTTAGCCAATATTTATGCAGTGCTTGAGGGGTGCTAGGAACTATGGTTTGAATAGGGAAGTTATTTTCAGGGGTTGCCTTCTGTTCGAGGCTTCTTCACCTTCCAGCTCACCTGGGAGTTAAAGCAGCTCACTTTTGAGGTTTTCTTTTTATATTTTTTCATCTTCCTCACTGCCAGTGTTTCCCATCTTTTTGGCTTCTTTTTTTTTTTTTTTTGTCCCATTATACACTTATGTTTTAAGCTGGTAGTCATAGACTTGGGGATTTTCAGATCACAGTTGCCAGTTCTAGCAGTGTCTGTGCCTTTCTTCTGTGTGGAAACAGAGAGCATCTCCAGCCCATTTGAGGAGGAAATACTGTCTGCACAGAGAGATGTTTTTAATTTAGTGAATCCATGAACTCTAAGGCCAGAGGGGTATGTTATGATCCTCTAAACCAGCAATTTGCCTAACATAAACCACAAAATCTTACCCAAGAACTCCCACCACCAAGCCCATTATCTTCTTTAGAAATTCCTGCTTCAGAATACTGAGGAGAGTAATTACCACTAGGGTTAGAACAATGCCCCATAAGAATGAAACATTTTTGCTCATAATATCCAAGTCATATCTGCTTATGTCAGAAAAAACAATGACTTTAACTAGTGTGTATTTTTACTGGCTGCTCTTGTTTCAGAAGGGTGAGGAGAGGGAAAGAATACTCCTTTGTGGCTTGTGCATCATTGCAAAGGGATTGTGCTTGCAGGAGATTTATTGCATTTGACTATACTTGTTTGGGAACAGTCCAGGTTCACCGTCAGAGCCAGTGTTGAGCCTGATGGCTTGGCAGATAGTGGAAGAAAGGTCCTTTCACTGCAAACTGAGCAAGAAGTAACCAAGGAAATTTGATAAGAACACATGAAAGTAACAAAAGAGAGAGCCTTGACACTGTCATTCTGATGGGGCTGGTTGTTGCAGGGTTCTTGTGACATGGCACCATGGAGGAGCCCTCCTCCATCTTTTGGAGAATCTGTGGGTAAACATCTCCTGCAGGAATTGTCCTCAGCATGTTGCCAGACAAGCAAACTGTTGTTGGGCCTGTGAAGCTTGAAGGTTTGTGTTTTGCTTCCTTCTCATTTCCTTTGATACATCATTACCATTTATACACTCAACAGTGTTTAACTCAGGAATCTTCAAATGCATGTGATTGCTTCATTTCAGAACACGCTATATTCCATAATTGCTTTATGTGAGATACAGACCAATAAACATCAGCACTTTATCTCCCATGTACTGTTCTTCTCTTTTACTATGGATGTGATCACAAGCAATTTGCAGTTTTGCATTTATACCAGTGGCAGTTTTGCTTTGGAGTCCCGCTTAAATAAATTGATTGCAATTAAAGTTCAAGTTAGCACAGACTGCCCAAACTTATCATTGAGGGTTTTTTTTTTTTTTACCAGCAAAGTGATGCTTTGAATTATTCAAGTCTGTGTAGATTCAGAATTTTCCATTTCCTGACATGGTCATAAAAAAAAAAATCAAATTATTAGATGTGATAACTAGGCAAAGCCACACTAACTGAGGTTAAAATGGGTAGTTTAAATTTAATTGAAATTGGGTTTTGATGCGTTCTCAAAAATATGCAAAAGCTAACATCTCAGGAAAATGCTTTATTTCATCTATTTCCCTATTCTTAAGAATTATTATACTTTTTGTCTTTGGTTGTTAAAAGAAGAGCTAGCCTTGCAGCCCAGCTGCTGCGCATCATTAGAGTAGCACAAAGGTAGCAGTGAATTTATCCTAATCTATTGATGGACCTGCCAGTGCACCCGGGGCGATCGCATTCTCTTTTCACACTCTTCTTTTGCTCTTTCCAGCATGTTGTTTTACTAGATGAAGTCCACTCGCCATCTGGCCCCTCGTGACTGACTGGAAGCCTGTCTCGTTTGTGGGATGCTCTCCGTGCACGGCAGTGCAGAGAGCCTTACCGACACCATGCTGTTAGCTTGGAAACCAGGCTGGGAATGGCAGGTACCAAACAGCATTCTGAGCTCTCAGTAAGTACCTGTGGAGGGTGGCTCTTTTTTGCTGACTGACTGTGTAGTTATATTTGAGCAGCAGTTAAATACTTCACTAATTTATATTCCCTGCTTTTCTGTTAGTATTGTTCCTGTGAAAGTCATGCTCTATGCTCATACCTACTGTTTGTTGCAACTCTTTGTATTAAATGAGAGATTTGCATTTTGCTTGTTTTGACATTCCTCTTGCCTTTCCTTTTGACCCATAGTAGTATTATTTTTGGAGTAGCTTTTCATAGGTTATTTCTGCTTTCTATAGGGGGTGGTGGTGAAGAGGCCATTACACAGGTCTTATTTCGGTTTCGTATTTCTTAACTAAGTAGGGTTTTTTTAATGCTGATAGTTTTGCACGAGTCTTGAAGGAGGTTGCCATGGCTTGGGCTGTTGCAGAAGGGAGGTGCCTCCTCCAAAAACAAGCCCAGGAGCAGCGGTAAGTGCATCAGCAGTACCTTCAAATGGATCCCAGCTCACACCTAGTAAATAGACAGTCGGCATGACCCTGGCTCTGAGCCCGGACGGTGGCGGCGCTGCCTGCGGCCGTCCCCGGTGTGCGGGGCAATGGTGCCCTCTAATGTTGGCTGCGCCGGGAGACACGGGAGCTCGCTCCGCTTCTCCCGCTCGACGCTGGGAGCGGGGCCTCCTCTCAAGGTGGATTCCCAACGCGATGCGAGTCGTCTTCCCCCTTCCCCGCAGCGGCCTGTTGTCCTCCTGCATCTCGGAGCCCCATGACTTGTTGATGTATTCTCCCGTGATCCAGCTCCCTGGGGTGGCATTGCAGGGGCTCTTGGCTGGGATGTACCTAGCAACATGCTCCCACTTTCGTGCAACTTTCCAAAAGACCTCTGGGTAAGGTTTGCCAGAGGACACTGCTATCCATGCCACCAGCTTGCAGGCAGCCCTTTGCTGTCCATATGATTCTTTGACAAGCTTTATGAATAGGATAATGCATTCAGTTTATTCTGTGAAAATTCTGTTAAGTGGGATCTTGGCAATCACAGAATCATAGAATGGTTTGGACTGCAAGGCACCTAAGAGATCATGTTGTTCCACCCCTTCTGCCGTGGGCAGGGACTCCTTCCACTAGACCAAGTTGCTCAAAGCCCAGCCAAGTCCAGCCTGGCCTTGAACACTTCCAGGGATGGACTATCCACAACTTCTCTAGGCAACCTGTCCCAGTATCTTACCACTCTCACACCAAATAATTCCTTCCTACTATCTAATGTAAATCTTTCAGTTTAAAAATTGCCACTTGTCCTATCGCTACACTCCCTGATATATAGTCCTTCCCCATCTTTCTATCCAGTACCTTTAGGTACTGGGAGGCTGTTCTAAGGTCTCCCAGGACACTTTTCTTCTTCAGGCTCAACAACCCCAACTCTCTTAGCCTATCTTTATAGAAGAGGTGATCCAGCCCTATGATCATCATCATGACTCTCCTCTGGACTCACTCTAGCAGGTCCATGTCTTTCTTTTGTTGTGGGCCCCAGAGCTGAACACAATGGGGTCTCATTTGAACCTGAACTCCAGGTGAGGTCTCAAAAGAGCAGAGGGAGAAAATCACTCGACCTGCTGGCCATGCTTTTTTTGATGGACCCCAGGATACAATTGGTTTTCTGGCCTGCAAGTGTACATTGCCAGGTCATATTCAGTTTTTCATCCACCAGTACCCACAGATCCACTCATCACCCAGCCTGTGATCACATTTGGGATTGCCCCAACCCAAATATGGGAATTTGGACTTGGCCTTGTTGAGCTCTGTGAGGTTTACACAGGCCCACCTCTCAAGCCTGTCCCCCTTGATGGCATCCCTTCTTTCCAGCTTGTCGACCACACTGTTGAGCTTGGTGTCATCTGTAGACCTGCTGAGGATGTACTCAGTCCCACTGTCCAGATCCCTGACAAAGATGCTAAATACTACTGGTCTCCTGAGGGATACTGCTCCTTACTAGTCTCCACCTGGACATAGAAATATTGGCTGCAACTCTTGAGTTTGACCACCCTGCCTATTTCTTATCAAACGAGTGGTCCATCCGTCAAATCCATGTCTCTCCCTTTTAGAGACAGATGTTGTTCAGGACAGTATCAAATCTTTTGCACAAGTCCAAGTAGGTGATGTCAGTCACTCTTCCTTTATTGATCAGTGTTGTGATCTCTTTGTAAGACCATCAAATTTGTCAGGCACAATTTGCCCTCAGTGAAGCTATGTTGGCTGCCACTCATCACCTCTCTGTTTTCCATATGCTTTAGCATAGTTTCCAGTGAGAATCACTCTCCTGTATCTTCTTTTTTGTGCTTTTAAAAAGTGAGCATTTTGTTTCCCCTTTTCCAGTCATGGGGACTTTCATCTGTCTGCCTCACCTTTTCAACTATGATGGATAGTGGCTTAGCTCAATGGTAGCTCAAACTTTGGAAGCCCAAGAGAAGGAAATGCAGTTGTAGGGGATTCAGACCTCAAGATACATTACCTGTTTTCATGTAGGACTGGCATGTCCTGGGGAGCCCCAGGAGCTCTGTCTCCTCTACATCTTTCTGTGGCTGGTTCCCTCCCTAGAAGCGGGTAGCAAAGTAATATGGTGCTGTGGGATCTGGCTGTTCTTTCGCTCCCCAAGTTGTGTTGTTTTTTCTTACTTGCCTCCTGCAGGGCTTGTTCCCTCCTTTCCCTGTGATGGAGTGTTTAGATACCACGCGATGACGCAGCATGATGAGATAATTTCTCCCCTCTCCTCACCCCTTGGCTTGTTGTTTGTATTCTTTAATTAATTTATCTTCTTGCCTACAGCTTTAAATTTTCTTTTAGTATAATAACTTTCTGAAGACACAGCAGTAACATTTTATTTGCTCTTAATCTTGAAAAGCAATCATTTTATAATCTCCCTGCTAAATTCATTACATTAATTTTGCTGTGAACCTTGAATGTGGACCAAACATAACCCAGCCAGTGGTGAACATACAAAGGGAGAGGTTCAGTGAGCTCCTTGGGTGTCCATCACATTCATTTTACAGTAGTTTAACTATAGTAAGGCTACCCTACCCACTGTGTGGTATGTATTCCTACAGAGTGGGGAGTTAATTGTACCTGGATTCAGCACCACACTATAAACAGATTTATGTCATGTAGAACAGTTAGTGCTGTGAGTCACTGCTGGCAGGTCAGCCTATGTTTTGTATGGGGTAGCATTTAAGCATTTGTATGTGTTTTCTGCAGTTGGCACAAATCTCACTAGTGTTCAGCATCCCTCTGATGCAAAGAGAAACCAAATGCCATATCCCCTAACTGAGCAAAGGAGGTGGAAGGCTGCAGGTAACACTGACTTAAAGGGTTTTTTAAGGGTTTGCATTATATCCACTGACGTAGCTGTTTCTTAATGAGCCAGTTCTCAAGTTTTGGATTGAAGCTGAACCTGCTACCTTGGACTGTGGTCAGGAATGTTGCTAAATAAATTTCATGTGATTGTAATGTCCTTTGGTAAATGGTGGAGCCCAGGTGAAAGCTACATTTTTTCCTGTGCTGTGGCCACATTGAAAAACAATCAGGTCATTCTGTAGCCTTAGAAGTTACCCTTAGCCACTGCTCTGTTACTTCTTGTAGGTGCTATTGCTAAGATAAGTTTGTATGGTAGCAAGCTTCAGTTTCAAGTAGGTTGAGTTTTGGACTGAGGACTGGGCACAAATAGAGGTACTTGTATCTGACTCTTGCTTAACCTTTAATGTTACAACAGTGCAATTAAAGCCAAACACTGATGCTGTGCAGGATAGCAGCTATCTCACTATCCCCTAGCAAGCATGTAGTCACACGTGAAGGCATTTCAAAATGACATGGTACAAAGTCTTCTAGTGTGAATCATGAGCCACATTCTCAAACATAGTTGTGACCAAAGAATTCTGAAACAAATGTTTTCTTAACAGTAAAAGCACAAGAGGAGCTGGATGAAAGACCTGGAGGTTAAATCCCAGCAGCATGGAAATCAGAGGCAAAATTCCCAGTGAATTGGGGTCGAGGTTTCAGCCTCAAGCCAACTAATCCAGATCTTGCAGCTCTTCTCAAAGTAAAAATGAGTCAGCTGGTCATCATTAATATTCAAAGGAAAAATATAAACCAGGTGAAATCATTTAAGCTGATAGTGGCCAAGTAGTAGTGAGTTTGTTCTGGAAAGAAAAAAGTACGTCTGGAGGTTCTATGTTTATGGAGTCTCATTGCTCTCTAGATCAAATGCACTTGCTTTGTAGATGGGAGAATGACTTTTTTTTCTTTAAGTGACAGCCTACAAATTTAATCTAGACCCTTTCCTTTTCATACACCACAACAATTTTTCCATTAATCAACAAGGTCCTGAGTCCCTCTGCAGTCCTGCACTTTCTAAGGGTGCCTCCAGTGGGACTGAAGGTGGTTGTCATGTCACCTGTGCAGACTCAGCTGAATTTGTCCAATTATTTAATTGCTGAGGCTCAGGACAAATATAATCCACCACTTCCCAAGCTGTCCTGTGCTTCAGCTTGGAGGTAACAAGGAGGGAATCTGGATAGAGCTGCTGAGTGGGTTGGTGTCAATTTTAATAGGAATCTCCAGGATCCAGCTATGTAGGAAGCCAGTGCCTTCCTTGGGGCAGCTTTAGAGAGGTAATCCTGTTGCTGTCTGGTAGGGCGTTAGGAAAATTAGCTGTCATAGACCCCCTTTTTCAAGCAGAGTTTTTTCTTTGTTTCAAATGTCTTAAGCATTTACGAAGTGCTCAAGTCCCATTGTTGCCTTGGCAGGGCTGGTTCTCAGGGTTTGGACTGAAAATTTGCAGGATTTCTTGAAAAGCCAGGTGATGGTTCCTGGCTTTAATACATAAAGACTTTGATGTATGGAGTTGTGTGTTCCAAAAATGGAACACATGAACTGGCTAGTAGTGTTCAAAATGAGCTCTTCTTTGTTCATTTCTGCCCTCTTTAGGGTGTGAAAATATTAAGTGCCAAAGACTGACAGTGACAAGTCCAGCCCAAGACTATGTAGGCATTACAGGTTTATGCCAGCCTTGCATTTGGCCTTAGGAATGGCTTAGAATTAGAAGTATCAAAGAAAAAAAGTCTCAAAAATAAATATTGCAACAGAAAATTTCTGGCCATCATCCAGCTCTCCAATGAGCAACAAACACCTCTGGTTGGGGCTGGCAAATACTTGTTCTCTGGCATGTTTGGAAACACTAAATCCCTTTCTGTGCTCTTTCCAGGGCGTAAATGGTTTTGCTACCCCTTTCAGAAGGGGGTCTCTCTCCTCTTCTGGTGGCAAGTCCATGGCAAGTGTTAATATCTTCGCTCAGTGACAAAGAGTTATGGGGTTGCAATTCTGTGATCATTGTGGGGACAAACTTTAAAAATTATTTTAAAATATATATATAAAAAAAAGCAGCTCTTAGTAATTTGCTTTTAGGAAAATTTCTGTTTGTCCACCTCTTGGCTGTCTGTGCTAGAGCTGTATTCAGTGTTGGTTTAACTTAATTACCTTGAAAATTGTCCCCAAACTGCTATGAAGATTCCTGATATCCCACTGGAGAACCATTAGTGGGCTCCCCTTGCAACCTCAGTGCTAAGGATCCCCTAAGGAAATTCCACCTCCAGCAAAGGAGGTCTGATTTCTTTCTGTCTCAGGTGAATTCAAGTGGAGGGCAGATGAGAAGGACAGGATAAAGCATTGAAAAGTCTCCAAAGCTTTCTGGTAGTTTGATCAAAAACCTTTGAATCAGTCTTAGATTTTTCTTTGTTTCCCCTTGTATTTGTAACTAAAATCAAGACTGTAATTGCTCCCCCCAGGTGGACCTGGCTAGAGCTCTTATTGCTGATTCAAGGGGTGCGGACCTGGTTGGCAGGGTGGGTACCTCTACTGGCTGGTGTCTTCTAGAGCTTTAAAAGCTTTGTTTTTCCTGGGTGAGCTGGATGACAGGCAGCAGTGTGTGCTCTGCTGCAACTTCTAACAGTGCAAATTTGGGGGTTTGCTCTGGCTTTACATGTCCCAGTCCAGCCTTCAGCTGAAATCAGGTATTTGCTTAGAGGGAGAAAAGTAAAGACCTGGTGTGAGGTTTTGGAAGGCATTTAAAGTTCCAGGTACATGGGGGGGGGTGGGGTGGTGGTGGTGGTGTTAGCCATATCTGTGCATTTCACCACTTCTGATCTGCTGATAAACGCAGCCCTCTGTGACTATGGATGCCTTCATCCCACCTCTTCCATCTACAGGAAGTGATTATTTGCAGTATAGGGTTGTCCTTTACCCAAGTAGTGGATGGAGCCAGCTGGGCACAAAAGCAGCTGTCTCCTTTCTTCCACATCCCTTTTGGTCTCCACACAGGTCACAAGTCCACATAGAGAAACTGGCCAGCCAGGTGGAGCAAGGCTGGGAGGGGGCATGTCCCCCCTGGCCCTGAGCAGGTAAGGTTTTGTCTGAGGGTGTAACACAGACCCTCCTCTGTGTGGGGAGGCTGTGTCTGGGATGTGCAGGGATTTATAGATACATGCTTTTGCCCTTCTCTAATTGCTTTATGCAGAAACATGCATTAGCAGAAACACTGAACTAACATCTATATTTTGTTTGTGCTGTGTATAGCTTTGTTGGAAGGCTAAACAACAGATTCTTGTAACATTGTGTTGCTGTGGTCTCTTGAATGCTTGAGACTTACAAATCAGGCAATTGTTTGATTGTGACACGGAAAAATGTTTTGGTAAATGCAGGAGGCTCAAGACTGGCTGAAAATGTCTGGGGCTCTTATTGTGTGCAGAATGTAATGTGTGCAGAGGAAATCTGCAGCATTCCTATGGCAAACCACAACAAGAAGCTCCATACAGCCCCAGCAGTTACAATTCTCATATAAATTATAATAGCTTAAATGTTATTTAAATGATAAACAGCTTTTACATTCCAGACATTGCTGTGATTCCAAAAGGTGGCTGTATAATACCAGCTGAATGAAATACTGCATATTGCAGGCTAAGTAAGAGGCTTTATTTGTGTGTGTATCTGATTTTGCCACATCTAGCATATTCTTTGGCTATAAAACTTAGACTTCCAGTGCACTGTGTGTATCTTGGAGACTAGGGCTTCATCCATCATCCAACAGTGAGTCGTCTGGAGTTCAGTCACACCAACATGCCAGTAAGCTGAAGACACAACCACAGAGGCGGCAGAAGTATCCATTGCTTCTGGCCTGTCACCATTGGTTATTAGTCTGTGCAGTTTTGCATGGACCTGCCCAGAAGTCAATGATATAACCTCTCCTTTAATCAGTTTCCTACATAGATGGCTGTATCATGCTTGCTTACAAGTGTGGCTTGAGCATTGGGAAGAATGGTAAGTCTAGGGGAGATCATCCCTTGCCCAGGAGAGAGTTTACACAGCAGGCGTGGGCTTTCACTAAGGGAAGAGACATTTTTTCTTGCTGATTCTTTAATGTCCTAGCATAGTGGACCGGTAGAGGCTGGTGGCATTTGTTGTCGGCTTGAAGGAGAAGGTCAGAGCCAGCACAGCAGCCATTCTCCACTGCATGGCAGCAGCTCACTGAAACTTGAGGGGCTTCTGTTTGCTCAGGAGAGATTTTGGGGTAAAGGTAGGCCACAGCTATAGCAGCACCTGGGCTATGACTCCAGAGGTGTGTCCTCTGGCTGAGCTGAGGTCATTCTAAGCGAGGTACTACTCAGTGTGAGCAGGCACAAGAGATTCCTGCCCAGACAAGGTCCTGCTGGAGCCAATGAGACTGGATGGGCACAAAGGACTAAGCTTTCTCTTCCGATTTGGGCATGTTATTCTTGGTGTAACTCTCCTGAATTTGGGCCACAGGTTTTTTTCCAAAACTGTTTTACAGTTGACACAGTCTCTGCCCCATCTGCTTATTTTGTTGACAAATTCCAGCATTCAGAAATGTTCTCTTTTGGTTTAATTTTTCCAGAATATGAGAGAGGAGAAACTGCCCTGTGGTTAAACAATGCAACTGGCATCCAAGGGATGATCAAGTCTGACTTCAAACTCTTCCACAGACTTCCTCTGTGATTTCAGGGAGGTCATTAAACCCCTCTGTTAGGGTCCCATCTATAAGACAAAGAGGATCTAATTCTTTTCCCTAATCTGAGTCTCAACCTCTTGTTTTTTGTTTGCAGAGCATGAAAAGGGGCCTAGATATTAGCTGGAGCTTTGGGACTTTACCATTGAAAAGCTAATAACAACCAGCCATATTTCAGTTAAAATGTGATTTTTCAGTTTAATATGCTAAGTAACAAAGACTTTACCAAAAGAATGAACAATAGCCTTTTCCATTTCACAAAATGATTTTCCAGGCAGAATAAGTGCACCAGTATTTTTATAAAAACAGATTATAAATAATTGCTTTTTGTAATTTAATACACACATAGAAAAAGCCAAGAGTTCAGCAGCCACCGGAATCTGATTTCATTGCCGATTTGGACTGTCTTCGTTGGTTTTTATGAAAATCCCCCAAAGACTATGCTATTTTGTAAACTAAACATGGCTCTTTCTTGCTGGCCACGTGGAGTCTTTTTCCATTCATTAGTTGAGCTGCTTTCACAATTAGACAAAGGAATAAATCAGTCAACAAACATGGGAAATAATTTTGGTATTACCACGCTGTCTATGCTCTTATTTGCTTAACTGTATAAATCTTTCACCAGACTACAAATGAGGCTGGTTCCCTTAGTGTCAGGGTCAAGGGAAGAGAAGCATTAGGGCTAGATCCTGTGGATTTGGTGGCTCCCACCAACCATGGCTTTTGTTAAGCAATTTCCCCTCATTGTGGCAGTTCAGCATTCCCACTGTTGGAGAACTGCTTTGAGATAGTTCTTCCATTTCCTCTCTTGTATTGCAAATCTTAAGAAACATCACCAGAACCATAGCTCCTGAAGGGTTGTGTATCCATAAAGGCTTTACATGTCTCTCTTTGAGTATCTGCACACCTGTTGTGGTTTGAGGCCCTCAAACAGTTCTGCTCACTCACTCCCCCCTCTTTCTTCCCCAGTCCCAGGGGATGGAGAGGAGAACCAAAAGAATGCAACTCCCACAGGTTGAGATGAGAACAGTTTAGTAACTAAGGTATAACATAAATCACTACTGCTACC
>JASSUY010020515.1:0-24614 GCA_032466535.1 Forpus xanthops
AGAGCTACTGCTAATGGTTAACTTATTCATAGTTGTGAACAGTCGGTGGCTGAAAATGAGCCTTTTATGTGCTCCAGGTTTTAGTTTGGTGAAAACAGCATGGAAGACATGATGTTTTCCACCATAAAAACAAACTTGAGACTGAAAGCTAAATAGTGCAACATATCTGCAGGCTAATGTGGAAAGCAACGACATGGTGAGACTTAGAAAGATTTTTTGCATTTTAATATTTGGAGCCTGTTTGTGACTAGAATAACTGTAATACAAGTGTCACCATATTTCCTTCTGGCAAAAGAGGAGGCTCTTGACAAGATTAATTAAAAAAGTACCTTTCACATTTTTTTTGTTACTGAGATCACTTCTGAGAAGGTGGTCTTCTTTATAAACTATGCAAGTTGGAAAGAAGAAAGGATAATTTCTTATCAGAATCTTATCAGAAAAGTAACCCTTTCCTCTCCCAGTAGAAAAAAGCTTCATAACACCAGTTCCAAAAAAATTCAGTGAAAACTACAACTCAATTGTATAACAAGACAGACACATGAAGGCTGCTCATAGAAGAGTTTTACCACCATTTCTCTATCATGGGAACACTGAAGGGTGGCCAAAAGGAGGTGACAAGCAGAAGGACAATATATCCTTTCAGAAAAAAAAAAAAACAAAACGAAAATCTACCACTTCCAAACGTAGACATCATACATTAATAAAGTAGGAAAGATAAAAGAGCTAAGAGAAAAGTCTATGATATTCTAAATAGAACACAAATAATAGGTACCCATAGAAAGTGGAAAAAAATTCTTAATAGTAAAAGGTAAATTGGCAATGTGGTTTCCACTGATATAAGCACACCCAAACACTTCAGTTTCATCCATTAGTGTTAATTTAAAAACGAATAAAGCCAGTAACTCCATGGGTGAGACTGGATTGAGGAAAACGTGCCCAACTAGTCATCTTTCTCTGCATGAAGTCCTTAATAAAAAGGTCAGTCCAAATGACAACCACTTTGATCTGTAACTTTACTTATTTCAAAAATACACCAGGCACAGCATGTGCTGTATTTGCTATTTTGGCAGTGAGTTAGCACATGGGCAGGAAACTGTCCTGATTATGGAAGTGGGGCTAGTTTGTGTATCAGATTCGCTGAAGTTTGTTTCTTTGTTAAACAAACAAGCAAACACCAAAGGGCAGGACAATAACAAGGAATCTTTTGTCTGTTTCCACAATCAATATGCTTTGATTCTGCCAAACAAAACAGAACATCTACATCCATGTTTTTTGAGATAGAAGCCATGTGAAAGACTGTTGCATTCACGCTTGAACTATGCAAATTCCTTTCCCTCTGTGCAGCTTCCTCTTTACTATGGCACCTGAAGCATTATCCATGATTATTCCCTGCCTTACCCTGGTTAATGTGTGACAAGCTGGAAGAATAGCCAAACTTGTGACAAATAAGAAGTTCCAAGATTAGAGCCAGTCAGTCCCCTTAACCTGTTCCAAGGAAGACCTTTGCAGAAAATAATTAACCAAGCTTTGTTTTACATAACTGAACTGAGGACCTAGAGAAACCATGTATGAATAGACATGCTAGAACTGGATGCTGGCAAAATAATACTCTGCCCCAGAAAAAGGATTGGCTTTTTTTTTTCTCCTTTGAAGAAATCAGATGACAAAATCATAGACCTCTCAACCTATGCTGAACTGAAAAGTGGACAATATCATTAATATGCTAACATTATCACAAGAATTATTACTAATGTGATTTGCTGTTATTGTATGGCCAAATACTGTACAAAAAATAAAAGTACAAAAAAGCAGCTTCTGTCATCAGTATATTCTATCTGCAAGTAATGTATTTCTCTAGTCACTGCTGTTGGTAGGATTTTCCCTATGTGCTTCAATTCTGGAGAAGTCATACTCCTTACTCACTAGCTATGCAAGCTTTCCTTTCAGCCTATGTGGCAGCAATTTAAGCTGGCAGAATTGTATATGATTCACTGTGTGCATGAGAAATCTCACAGCTCTGACCCAGCATGGATATCTTTAAAAAACAGTGTGTACAGTACTCCATAGATCTCATTACCATAATTAGTTCTATTATGGTACTGTCTAAAAGTTTCAGCTGAGCATGGGGCCGTTATTGTTCCATGCATTGTGTGAGCATGAAAGATACAGTTCATGCTTTAACAAGCTTAGTGTCTGAATAGAAAAGGCAGACTAAAGGAGAGAGAGGAAGAAATGGCACAGTTTAAGTAACTCAAGTGTCACTCATGGCTGGAGGGCTGGGTTTGGTATTACAGTCTAGAACTCCTGCATTAATTTGATGCTTTATCTATTTGTATGCATTCCTTCTTCTAAATTATCCATGGTGCATTATTCAATAGTTTTTTTGCACTTGTATTCTCTGTATGAATACCTTCTTCATTCCTTGCTCAGCCACTAATGAAGAAAGAGCTAGTTTCCCCAGACATTGAAGATCATATATTAGGTCAGATTCCTCCATCTCAGCTGACATCCTTAGGACTTTCCTCTTCTTTTTCTTCTCTGGGTATATTATTTATATCAGCATGCCTTTCTGCCAGCCAGTTCAAAGATTATTTTAAAAGATTGACCTACAAAGCAACAATTTCCTGTGCTGCTGAACAGCAATTTAGAAACTCAAGTACCAGAGATAGTATGCAGGAATTGCCCACCTAAAAAGTCTGATCCAGAGGTGCTTTTATAGTACTAAGCTCAAGCTTATGAAAATTGCCAACACAAAGCTATGCCTTTATAAAACAAGGTAATATATAGCTATCTGCATAACATGGATATTTTAAGACTAAGTGCATCAATGTTCATAAGTATTAGAATTTTGAGGGCAGATGGTAATGGCAAATTTATATTTTATTGCAAATTTGTTTTGCAAGCAAATTCCCAATTAGCTGTAACTGTAAGTATGAAATAATGATTCCTATTTTTATCAAGATTTTTTACTGTTTCTAGTGGGCAGGCACTACAACAGTTTTAAGTCAATTAGTTTGTCCTGGTAGCTGATTTCTCAACAAAATGCATTTGCATCCATTATGTTAGCATAGAAAAGAAGTCTTATGGTTAGTGGAATGCTAAATCTTCTGAATTTTGTATCTCTGGCTTTGTAAAAAGCAAGATTTTTTCTGCAAACTTTTCTGTAGGTGGACTTCTGAATATGAAGATGACATGCAGAGGAACAGGCATGTATCATTCTTGTGATAATGTACTCATGGTGGTTGAGCTATTCCTAGACAATCTGGAATAATTTTTGTCAGTGGCTTGGAACTGGCAGAACCAAGATGAAAATGAAGTTTCATTGAAATAATTTGGGATATTGTAGCTTGAAATGGCAGGGCTGTGGGTAGGCCAGGATGGCAAAGCTGTGCTTGCAATATACTCAAGTCCAGTCAGCCTGTTTGTAATTTTATTTCCTGAGGAGAGCTCCTAAATGCTCACAGATTTGAATAAATGTTGAAAGTAACTGCATGTCCAATTCTTTGCACAATTGACTCAAAATGCAGCCCTTAGGAGCTGAATTGATGCATATCTGTCAAATTCTGCTTTGGTGCTGTTTCTTCATGCCATAAATCAGATCCTTGGTGTGCAATTTTCTTAAGTACATGTCTGGTGTCATTAAACAAACAAAGAAGTAATGCACCAGGTTGGAGGAAAGAAGTAAAGAACAGTACATTGTTTTAAGAACCCCTCACAATCTGAAACAGCAATTAACAATCTACTTTCTTTTAATGATTGCCCTTAAAGATATTGTTGACTGGACTGGTATCCTTTTCCCCTTGCCTCCCTGTGGCTTGTCCCGTTACTCTTTTGTTACAACTTTCTGAGTAATTTGTCTTACATTTCTTGTTTTTACCCAATGAGTGAAATGTGGTTTAATGAATAAGAACATGGCTAGCTTTATGACCCGTTCTGTCAATGATGAGATCCTCTCATACTCTTTGCATTTTTCCTCCTATGGTTCGCTTGTCTTGTGGAATTACAATGTCTGTGGAGCAGAGATGGCTTCTTATAATATGTGTTGTAAGGCAGGACCTAGCTTTACTGAAGCCAATAGGTGGTGATACAATGCCATCAGGTCTTAGTGAAGAATGATAACAAGATTTAAAGCTGAACCTGGAAATTACAGTGCATGAGATTTAATATTTTTTCTTATGTAGAATCACTCTGAAGTGGGTAAAGAAACATCAGAGGAAGGATTTTAAAGGAACCTAGCTGAGTTCTTTGATACTGAAAGCAAAATCTTGACTGTTCAGAGGAGCTTGAGACCACCATTTGCTCATTCCAACATATATCAATGGGAGAGATCTCTTGTGAATTCAGGATATTAAAACCTCTTATTTCTGGGTCTACTAGTCAGGGCTATGCTTACCTATCAACCTTTTTAATGTTGTTTATATAACAATGCTTCAGGGTGGATTTAGGGCTAACAATTAAGGAAATGTCAGCTAATATCATAAAAGTGATTGCATTTTTAGATCAAAGGCTTTGTTGAATATTCTGCACCAAAATCAGTACTTCTACTGACGCATCAGTCTTGGGTGAGGCATGTGGTGTGTATGTCAGATGTCAGGCTCCCAAATCTCATTTTCATTAACAAACAAATTGTGCTGAATATCTGAGGGGTAGACCAATGAACCAGATGATACAAGGTTATGTGCAAGCTCAATTTTCAGTTGTAAAGCACAAAATCTTCTGGGTCAGAACACATGTGCTGATGTCATCAAAACCTATCAACAAAACCAGAACACTGTGTGATGCAAGTCAGAAGAATTCAGTACAGTGTATTTAGAAAATGCTATTTTCAGATATGTAGACTATCGTCAGAATCACCCTTATTACTTGTTAATGAACATAAATTAGTTGCATGCTTTTACACAGAATAACCTGAAACAATGCCATTCTGAAGTGTCACTATTGTGGCCTTTCTCTGAGCTTGCACTAAATTTGCCTAAATATTCATTCTGTTATTGTTTAACCAAAAGGTGGAACGAGGACTTCAAATAAGGTTTGCAGACAACTTGACACGCAGATCTAGCAAGCAAATAGGATTTTCAGACACAAATGTTAAGATTTGTGCAAGATCAAGCTAAATCAAGTTTGTGCTATGTTTGCCTCCACTGTTTTAATGTGCATATACTGTAGCATCTAAAAGCACTGTAATTTTCTCTTCTGTCCCATCCTCATCACCACTGTATTCAAATGTATTTTTGAAATATGTTGAATAATATGATTAAATTTTCCTGTTTTTTTTTTTTTTTTAATTGTTATTGTTTATTTATTTTTTCTGTTCTTTTAACTTCTCCCCAGGGCCAGAAGCCTTTTCAGTTGCCCATTTGCAGGTCACCTAGTCGACCTTCCTTGAAGTGGTACTACTGCCAAGACTAGATCATTATTTTGTCCTCTTGGAATTTTGTCTCCAAAGATGGCGATATTGCAGCTTGTTCAAACACCTTATTCCAGAGGTGCATTGGTTTTCCAGGGCAAGTGTTTTTTCCTATGTCCACCCTGAAACTTGTCAACAACAGTTTGGCCATTACCCACTGTTACACTGCCTGGTGCTGCTCAGCGCCACTTGGCTTCATTGTCCTTGTATCTGCCCTTCAAACAGTAACAGATTTCAAGCTGACACCTCAGTCTTCCTTTTGCAGACTAATCAAGCCCAGTGCCACCAGCCTTTCTGTGTAGATCATACAGCTTATGTCCCACTGCCATGGTTGCTGTCTGCTGCATCCTCTGCAATTTCACCGTTTCATTTATGAACTGGTGAGGAGAAAAAATGGGCATAGCAATCCATCTGGGGCATTAACAGTACTGAATATATATATATATAAAATAAAAATAAACATTAAAATATGTTGCAGTGCTTTTATGTGACAGAAGACAAGATAAAAAAACACCTTCTTTTTAGAAAGAAAGTGGTGAATTTTGGACTTGCTCTGTAGCTGTAATGTAAGATAGTTACAGATTATATGCCTGGCCCCAGTAGCAATTTTCCTGTTCCCAAGGAGGTTTACCTGAATTCTAGAAAACTCTGTTGTTCCAAGAGTAGCCAATATGGTGATCATATTTGTTTTCCCAATGTGTTTGTCAAACTTACAGTAATACTAAGCTATTTGAAAGTAAGGACTGTAAATTTAAGAAGGGGAAAATCTTACGCATGTTAGCAAGCTGACCCAAAGGTAGTAACAATGGAAATTAAAACAAAGCATCTCCAGAAAAGCATCTGAGTACAGGAGTTATACTGGAAAGGTACGCTTCTGTAAATATCCCAATATACAAAATGTGTTTTAACATCCATATTTCCTTGTCTCTTCCTATGGTCCGAAGTCTGTATAGTGAAGAATTATAGAGATGAATAAAATAAAGGTATTTGAGCTTACTGGATGCATTGCTTTCCTTTATGGTCCCTCATTTGGTCTTTAATATATAGCCCATTTATTACCTGGGCTTGAATTTTATTTATTAGGGAAATACCAAGGTTAGGTTAGTCCTGCTATTTGTAATATGATAGATTCAACATAATTACACAAAATGAGATGACCAGGGAGACTGGGAAAAAAAATTCTCCCCTCCTTTCCCTGCTCCTGTCATACTTGGTGCCATTAAATACAGAACCTTTCAGAAGAAATCATTGCTTATTTGATGCAGTGGATAGAAATTCTCATTTCAATCAGGTAGTGAACCTTCAAAGGAAAGGATGATCAGGAGGAATGGGAGAGACCTTGATATATCAAAACAAGCCTTTAAATAATAAACACACTTCAAACCCAGGGCTTATCCTGCATATAAAGTGTGAGAACTAAAAGCAATTCAATGTAAGAGATATTTATAAGGCTATTTCCTATGCAGCACAAAACTGGCTACTTTTATACTCATACATAAGGTGTATTTTCATCATGAATCACAAATAAATAGTTTCTCTTCTCATGAATCCAAAAGAGGATTTGCAGTTTTAGTCCCATATTTTGGCACAGAAAATTGACACCTTTTTGAAACTGCCAGCATAATAATGGGTAAAAAGAATCTAGACAGCATGAATCTTCCTCAGTACAGTTAATGGGTTTTGTCTGTCCTCTCTGTACCTCCAAGCCCAGCTAGTTCAGAATAAAGAAATGCAAAGCATTCTAATATCTTTTCTTTTTCTCACTCCCTCTGGGTGAAATTTAGGTTTTAAAGGAGTCAAGTCAAAACTTGCCACTGACTTCAGAGTACTTTTGGATTGTGTCCAGACCAACTGGGTTACCTTCTTGGACAACCTGTGGAGATTACAGATACAGATTCTTCTATACACTACTGTAGGTAGAAAACTGTTGACTGGACAAGCAAAGTTAGGTCTTGTTTCTTAAATTCCCATAGCTTCCTTCAAAATACATAAAAGAAAAACATGTATCAAATGCACCCAAATTGTGGTCCAGGACCTTTTTCAAAAATATTCTACATGTAAGAAAAAAAATTGCTTTGTGCCCCTTACATGCATACAAACTGGGTGTCAATTGGAAGGCAGCAGCTGGAATGTGATTGTAAATTTATGGTAAGTCACAGCAAGAGATCCTTAGTTAAGTGGGCTTCAAATATGGAATAGGTACAGATTTCTAGGATATTTAAAGGCTTATAAGGAGTGCATATGCCCCAAGCAAAAATACTGGATTGACCTGAGAAACTTCTCCCATGAAGGAAGAAAATATATGTTGGATGTCTAGGTCAGCATAAATGGAAGTATGTAAGTACAGATCATCAATAGCTTCATAGATTGTTCATATGGAAAAAGAATAAAGGAACATCAAGGGTAGACTATGAAAATGAATATGGGAAGATTTTTGCTATATGAAACGGAAAGAGGGATCATGATGTGAGGTACAATGACAGGAGTGATCCAAGCAGTGGATATTTTTGCATCCCCATTCTCAATCATCTAAAAGAGAGAGGAAAACAGGATTATCAAATCCATTAGAAAGAGTTTCTTTGTCAAGTTTCGATCACCCCAATTTCCTGTTAGCTCAGTTTTTATTGCTCATGAGAAGCAATGGCTACTGGATGCTCTCCAAATTGGAGCTACTGTAATTTCAGCAGAGCAGTAAAAATAGAGTGAAAGAAAGAAAAATTGATTACAAATTGAAGGCTGGATATACAAAGCTGACAAAATATTCAGGGATATTCACACCTGCTAACTTTAGACTTTGTAAGTCTAAATCCCACCTAGGAAATTAGGCTGTAGGAAGGTCAGCAGACTTCTCTAGTTTTTTTTCAAATGATGATTCAGAGAACATGAGGTACTTTCCTGTTTGTCCCTCACAAGAAACTTTGACTAGCTAATACATCTATTGGTTTTACAGTAGCAAACTGAGGTAGACGATGTGAACTCTTTCCAAGCCTCTATTTCATGCTACGTCCATAGGTAAATGGTTTTTATTCAGATCAGATGTTACTGCATTTTGTTCTCTCTGAATATAGAGGGAAAGAGTTTGCAGCATGCATTTTTTCTTCTTAGATTGCTAGATTAGCTTCAGAAACAAGTTTTATTGAGACATTCAGACATATTGATTTGCTAGACTGAACAGAAAACCACACAGATTAATGTATGAACAACACACACTGAAAAGTGAAAATGGACACAAGAGATATATTCTTCATGGCTATTTTTCTGAGAACTATCTCTATTCCTCCAGACAACATTCTATGGGGTGCGTTCTTCTCATCATGACATGAACTGCTACACTGGCATAAGCTATTTTGTATTATAAGTCTAGGTCTACACCAAAGCAAATGAGAGAAGAAGTTGGACCTATATTATCTTGAATTTTATTAATTAAAATTCTATTAATATCAACCTCTGTGCTTTCCTGTTGTCACAGCCCTAAATCACAATTATATGGAAAATCATAAGACTATCATCTTTCTCTCTGTTTTTCTCCCACTAGAATATTAAATTTAGCTGCACAGAGAGACATTCTCTGGTAGGAAAGTCTGAGAAAAGCAGTAACCCAGTATCTAGGATCCTTTTCTTCTGGTGTGCAAATTCCATGTTTTAAGTCCTAGCATGCACAAAGCAAAACAACACTTTAGTAGATCTGACTTCCTTTTTAAAAGGCTCAGATTTGTCCTGTGTGAAATAAGTTGATTTAAAAACTGATATCTGAGTGAAGGGGAATATTTGATGGATCTGAACTACACTATTCAGACTTTTTTTTTGTTTTCCTTTAAAGACCTACAAATTATATAAAAATAATGACTTGTCAGCAGCATGACACCAGGAGACAGAGCTGTTTGTTGTAACACGCAGACATTTCTAAGTAAAACCAGATCTAAGCTAATCTTGTTTTCACCTCTTTCACCCTTAGAATTCAACTAAGAACTGTAGAGCAAAGGCGATTTTCCTATGATATCATATTTTGGGACACAATACTAGATTTTTTTGGAGAGGAAAAGACACGGAAAGACTCAGCTGAGCATTTTAGTGCATAAGAGCTTAAAAAAAAAAAAAAAAGGAAAAAAAAGTGGATTTTCCATACTGAAAGAAGAGCTTTGGGCTTGCAAGACTTGGAAAAGCCCTTTTTATTAAGAAAAGTAATCCCTTTTTATTGTATTGCAGAATCCCATCATCCCTCACATTTTCCTACCTTGTCCTCTTTATAAGCAGTCCCACAGAATTACAACATTGAAAATAATGAACTGCTTTATTGAGGTCAGGATGAAAATTTCACCAGATCAGTGAGAGAGACTGAGTCCAAGGGTGGAGCAAACAGGTCCAGCTCCACAGCAGGAGGGGCACTGCCTTCCTGGGCAACCTCCATTGTAGCCGTCTGCAAATAGGTAGCACAGTGGGAAGATTGGGAATAAGAGAAAAAGTCAGGCTAGCTTTTGCATGACATGCAGTTGGCTGCACATTCAATAGACAAGGGAAGAGGGTGCGTGGGAATACAGGTGACCTGCTAAAAACCTCATGCAGTCGAAGATGTGAGGGATGTAACCAGAACAGCCATAAAACATCACAGATGTGAATAACAAACATTGGTATGCAGCATATCCTGTACTGGTGGACACGAGCTAATGAACAAAGATAATGTTAATTATAGTGTTGGAACTGATCAAAGCTTAGCTAGTATAACAACACAAGATAATAGCTGAATAGTTAAGATCTAAAAATACCTTGTCTAAAAATCACTTGTGTGATTTTTTGTAAATATGGCAAGATGCTCAGTAAAAGGGATTCAGTCTGCACACACATTCTGTCTCCGTCTCATACTTTGCTGCAAGGTTTTATGTCCTTCAAGTGCTGCTGGCTGCATAGGTGATACTGGCCTGTTGGCAATGATGTATCACATGGCTGTTTCAGGGGGCACTCAAGAATGGTGCCTCTTTATTTCCCCCTTATGTCCCTAAATGAGCCCTCACCAGGTGACCTGTCTGCAGGTGGTTCATCATATTTGAACAGGGACAGATGGGAACTGGCTGCCAGAAGGATTCAGCTTTGAGACCCATTCCCTTCTTGGTGTGAGGGACTGCCAAAGATTTAATGTCCCTTCAGAGATAAATTGAAAACTCCCAATGTTCATTAATAGCACAGATGGGAAAGCATCTTCTGCTTACCTATATTGCCTTAGGATGGAAGCCAGAAGTTCAGTCATGAATCACTGCAGTCCAGTGGGTTTGCTAATTCCAAGGAGCAACCTTCCTGTTACATCAACAAGGTCTTCTGCAGCTAGACCTGACACTGTTCTGGAGGTCACAGAATGACATGGCTTGTCTCTTTAAAAGAGCATTTGTTAGCTGAACACAGGGTAAAGTTCAGCCGCTTAAGCTCGAGCAATGCTGAATGATGCCTGCCTGTGAAAGACAACATAGACAAGTCCCTTTTGATGTCAACTTCAAAACCCCTTCGGTTTGCAATTTATCTACTATAATTTTTACTTTTGTCCCTATAGCTATCTATAAAGGAGAGGAAAAAAGAAGAGAGAGAAAGAATTTTTTCTCGTTTTGTTTTGTTTTTTAATGGCCATACATTTATTTTCAAAACTTTTATTTCTCTCATTAATATTACTTGAGACTCAGAAACCAGAACACAATATCAATGCAGTAGCAAACCCCTTCCCTGACAACAAATTAAAAATTGTGAAGAATATTAGTTAGTTCACAGAGTAAGAAATATAACATCATTATTCTGAAGATGTAAAAAACATGCAAAAGAATAATGAACGCAAACCTACATTTTTTCAGAACTAAAACCAATGCTTGCTGTTCTAGCATCAGGCAGCAAGACAGTGTTCTGTAAGATGCATGGCAAAAGCTCTTCTTCAAGGTACGTGCAGCACTCATGTTGTGGTTGATATGAGATTAATATCAGCATTGCTTCTTTAGTGGAATGTTTCCATTTGAAAATCAGACTTAAAGAAAAAATATGCAAATGGTAAACAATTATTAAAATGTGTTTGATTATACAAGGCTGCAATTCAGTAGGAAGAAATTACAATTTTAAAACTTGTTTTGAATTTCATTTCAGTATTTAAGGTATTTGTTTCTTTTTTACATTTCTCTCATGAAAAAGATATTTAATGTACTTTCTTGGCTTATCAGTGGACAAAGCTCCTTTTGCACTGTCCCCACATTAACACAGAACTCCAAAGGCTGTCCTATAAAATGAATTCTAAGTGCAGGAAACGGAAAAAGAATAAGCGC
The DNA here is from genome assembly GCA_032466535.1 of Forpus xanthops. NCBI lineage: Eukaryota > Metazoa > Chordata > Aves > Psittaciformes > Psittacidae > Forpus > Forpus xanthops. The sequence continues at coordinate 11,698 of JASSUY010020515.1, forward strand.
AATTCCATTAAACCATTTTATTAATTAATGATAAACAATCCTGCATTAAAAATGCAGGATCAGGCCTTCTGTGTTTGGTACACAGCAGGCACAGCTTATACAACTTTGTCAGCTGAGTCTTCTAATGACATTAATTGCTAAGGGTAATCTCTCCTCTTATAAACAGACAAATACATAACAGTGTACATACAGGGCCAGGAAAAACTTTCAATTTAAATTTGAACATCATGATGAACATTTTCAAGAGTGATTATAGTCTGTTCAGTGAGGTAATGATTGTGTTGAAACAAAATCTGCTTCTGCTTCACTGATAACAACAGTTTTGGTATTTTTTCGCCTAACTTCCTGAGTACAACATTTTAATGAAGCACACTATGTCTGGTAATTTTCTAGCAATGCACATCCATCACAAAGCTTTGCTCTGAGGCTTGTGCTTTCCTGCTCTGCTGCTTATTGTATTGAGGGAGTTCAGCAAATGTCTACTTGAGCAGATCAAAGCATAATCTTGGCTTTTGCTACTTCTCTGTGGTTTCTGGTGCTTACGTTAATCCTGCTTAAACTAAGTGGCCAGAGATTTGGGAGATCTGAAATACAAAATAAATTCCAACCTTGAGATGGATTAGGGTTGTCAGATGACACAGAACTGTCATGTAGTACTAATATTATGAAAACAAGAGCTTAAAATGCTGTTTTAGTGTAGCTGACAATGGGGATTTATCCTGAGAGACATGGATGTGTTTGATTAAAGCAGCTCCTTAGTGAATATGTACCCTGAATGCCTTGCAAGGTTATTGATCATGCATCTAAAGCCAAAGATACAGCTTTTTCTCCAGGAGATTTGTTTTTTCATCTAGTAAACATAATACTCTTCAGAACATGGATACAGTGTTTCAAAAAAGCACTTTATTATGTATGATAAGGAAAGGATTATCTTGCATTATAATTGCATATCTATGACTTTTTCTTTAGAAAGTCTGATTGTCCTGCAAGCTAGTTTCAAACAATAATGAAGCCTTGTAGCTAAAACTCATTTACCAGGTTCCAATGGGGCAATCTGTTAAGCCTCATAAAGTGGAGATAACACTGGATTTGCTCTTGTCCATTCTTTCAGAGGACAGAGGCACCTTGACAGCATAGGATATGGGTCTCATTTATGGCTGAATTAGTGGTCAGAGGGTGCTCTGTGGCCATGTTATCATGTGGCTCAGCAGAGACCACCCTCAGGAAGAAAGGTTTGTGAATATCTTGAAAATATTTCTGGCCCTATATGTTTTTAATTCTCAAAATTTTTTTTTGGTGTTTTTTAACAGTTTTTTTGTAGTAACATCCCATTTTGACATGAAAACGTTTTCTGTGACCAGTAGTTACAAGGTCCTGTTTGTCAGAGAAGAGCCAAGTTTGGTGTATTTTCATCTAGTGGAAATCAGTATCCACTATTGACTTAAACCTTTTCTGGAGGCCTGGGCAGTTGTCACTTTCCTCGTGCTCCTTTTCAGAAATGACAAGGTATATGACAGCTGACACAGTGATCCCCAAGCCCTTACCTCCCCCATTTTGTATTGCAGTGGCACCTATGAGCTTACCAAACCACACAAACAGGGGACAGGAGAATAGTCACCCTCCCAAAAACCTTAAAATAGACACAAATTTGGAATGAATAGTCCCTCCTAGAACCCTATTTAATCCACTTCTAGCCTTAGATTTGTGGGTTCACAGAGGGCAAATTCAGGGAGATGGAGCAAGAAAGGCAAGGTAAAAGAGAGACCCTGAATACACCTGAGTTCTGTTATCTGCTGCAGCATATTACCTTTACCAAACATGTGCACAAGCTCTTCCAGGTCATGTTTTGGGATGCCAAGTCACTGTCTGCCCACTTTCCACCTTAAAAGCAAAGGCAGGGGATGAAGCAGAGCTGGGGACCTCTCTGCCTCATCACATCTACAGTGTGGAAGCATAAGGGCTAAGGAATCACCCACTGTGGATGGTACACACATAACTAGATTTGGCTAGGTTTGGTGGGTAAACAAAGAATTGGGAATTAAAAGACAAAGCAAAATATGGCAGAATACATGGAAAATTATTCTAAAACGTATTTGCAGCTATGTTTTTACTCTCAAAATAGCTTGAAAATTAAGTAGGTATTTTAATTTTTTTAACTTTCTGTCATCTCCCCCCCCCCAGTATTCTTTATTGATACTCCTTTTTGTATGAATAAATAGTAAGTCAGAAATATTTCACCTGATGGTATTTATGCATCCTTAGTTCCTGGTACAAAATCTGACCAATGAATAATTACCAAGATGCATTGGGGAAGCGACAATGCTAAAAAGACAATTGCTTTTATTGATCCTACTGCTCTTCTCCAGACTACAGGAGCAAAAAGTATTTAAATCATGCTTGCTAACCCATTAATATCCTTTAAGCAGCTGTTATAACCTCATGTAGGCAAAGAAAATCATGCTGCAAAAGACGTAATGCAGTCATAATCAGTTAGGCAAAAGATTTACACTGAAGGTCCAGGACCAGACTTTTGTCAATCTAACATAGCTCTCATGATTTCAAAGAGAAGGGAACATCATAGTAACAAGTATCAATATGGTGAGACAAATTTATTTTATAATGACAAAACCCCTTTGATGTCAGCTAAGCTGACAATCATGGCAGCCAGAGATGCTGGGCCAAACACCACATTCCTCTGAAAATTTGGGCAAGTTGTCAATACTTTCAGCCTTTATGTCTCCATTTTGGAGTGTAAATAACAGCTTTCAAATGTGTCTGGTCTAGTCAAATACTAACTTCTGTTCATACACTTAGAAAACCAGACCCACAATTAAAGATATTTTCCAATGATCATCCAAGTCAGTGGAGATTCCTATTGGTCACCTGGAATTAAAAAAAACTCTCATGTTATTGAGTCAGAGCTCATTAAGAATGAATACAATTTGTAATATACTTGTGAATCACATTGCCTTCCATAAAGTAGGGTATATCAGTAAGAAATTATTGATAAAAAAGATGATAATGCACTTTCAGATAATTTATTTACATGTCCTTCAACTAGCTTTTCTTACATGGATTAATTACTAACTTTAAGGATAAAAAGCTTAGCAAAAAGTATAATTAATTGCTACAGCTAAAATCTTCTTGCCAATTATTCATGTGATACAGCATGCCTAATTTTAGTTCTTAGAATAAGAAAAATGTTATTTATACCGTGACAGATACATGCAATCTGTAATTGAGGTTATATTCTAAAATAATACAGGGCATACCTCTTTGCTTTAATATGAGGGCAAGGCTTATGCTAATTGTAACAGGTAAGTTTAAGTCTAAGGTGGAAATAGCCTTCCCATGTGAAATTTCAAATTATACTAGTTTTAGGCTTTTTGAAATATCTAAGTAGCCTTTGTTTGATATCTTTTTATACACTTTTAAAGGATAGTTTTCGAAACATGTACAGAGCTTAAATCTTTGTATCTGTCAGCTTTTTCTTTTTTTTTTTTTGTCATCTGATATCTTTTACATCAGTTTTTCTTTTTTTTTTCTTTCTTTAAAAAGTCTTCCAGTTTTAGCAGAACAAAATAAAAGTGAAGCAAAATAAACCCACAAGACCACCTTAAGCAGCAACTGCCACCAAGTTTTTACATTTCGTCCCACCTTCTTTTTTTCCTTATTTTTATATATGGAAACATGCAAGTGTTTTGGATTTTAAATATTCGGTCTTATGTGATCCAACATGTGGTATCTTATGGAGCACCAGCAGTATTTTATATTTGATTACCTTTCCTTTAGAAATGCTGATAGAAATGGAACATAAATCTCTCCTATGCAATGGACAGATGATACTGAAATCATGTAGAGATTGTAAGATGAAATTACCACTGAGTATACCTTGGTAGCAGGTTAGGTACTTCCTATAAATAAGAAGACACAATTTTGTTGCTACTTCTTTGGATTTTATTTACAGGCTGCCAAAGAACACATTCTACAACTGCCGTTTTGACTCCCACTTGTGATATTAATCTTTCATTATCCTCTTTGAGAAACTTCCTTTCTCATCACAATTGACTGTGATGCTAGATGAAGAAAAACGCAGTCCAGGAAGAATTTTATGATTAAGAGATGTGGGCAGCTTTAAAATACTAAAAGGAAGCATTGAGTATTGTAGTGTGTGGATTATTGATCTGTGGAAATAATAAGATAGAAAACCATTTTGAAAAAGCAGTTAAACTAAGGACTGTATAGCTAAACTTTAAACTGTTATTTGTACTATTGGAAGCATTAGGGGAAAAAAATCCCCCTCCACAAGAAACACAAAAATCAGAGGTGTTTTCATTCAGAAATGGGGGAAAAAAAGTCCTCATAAGTGTTAAAATTACCTGTAAATAAAAATGGCAGCATTGAGGTTTTGGAAAAAATCAAAATAAAAACCAGAGTTTCTTTGCATTATCAACATGTTTTGTTGAAAATCATGCTTCAATTAAAGTTTGTCAAGATTTATTTATGAGTGTATTATAACCTGAGAGCTGATAAAAGCTTCTTTAATCTTAGCGGTTTAGGTGTTCGATAGATACATCAATAAAAAGAGAAAATAGGTATTTTTTCAGCAAATTCACAGATATATGTATATATAAATTTGATGTATATGCTACATAAATATAATTGTATTATTTTAATCAAATGCTATTTTTATATAAATAATTGAAAGTTTTATGCAAATTGGTTATAATAACATCCTAAAATTTGTATATGTAGTAGATGATATTATATAGAAATATATATGAATTAGTCAAAAGAATCCTTTTTATATATGAATGCCATATTATTGCCTTAATTTTGGACCTTATCCAACATAATAAGCAATTTTTTTTCAAATGTTGTTTTCTTGTTTTTTTTCAACTCAGCATTCTAATGGATACAAATTTGGTACTAATATCTCAAAAATTATTAATGGATGATATTTAAGATATAAATAACAAAGAAGCATCTAAAAAGCCACAATAGATTGTTTTTTTTTTTTCACAAATCAAGTAATTTTTGCTTTATGCACTATGCATTACCAATTAAAAAGTTTATTATACATGAGGAAAAAAATGACATAAAGTCATATATATTAGAAATAAAGCAGCTGAAATAACACAATTGACCATGCAAAGACTATCTGAATGTATTTTAAAACACATAAAAGATTCCACAGAGAAGAGTTAATAAAAGTAGTTTGATAATATGAACCTTACTACCATTAGAATTAAGTCAATAAACAAACTGGAAGGCTGTTAGGGAAAATATTGACTCTTAAGCTGTGAAATATCTTGATCCTCTGTGTATCTTGAAGGAAGCAGTGAAGGGCATTGCTGAAGGATTCAAATCACTTTCCCAGTTCTAAGCAAATCTTGGTCATCTTACAGCAAATCTAGGTCTGCCTGGCCCATTTGTTTAGCATAAAAGCAGTCAGAGTAAGGCTCATAAAACACTGGCATCATATTGAAGTTCTCAAATTTGAAGTTAAAAGAAGGATTTAAGCAAATAAGCAATGTGCGCTTTTCCATACTTCAATTTGCTCAGTACTGTTACAGTCAGTATTCCACGTGACTAGTATATGGGTAGTAGGACAATTACATATAGTTTCCTGAATACTTTTATATAGCAAGAAAGTGGTCAGATTTCTTTCAGAGGAGTTGTTATTATCCTTGGGCCATGCACAGATAGTGAGGGAGTCACCCATGTGATTGCTCTAAGTGTTGTGCTGCCATAATCTTCTGCAGGCAAGCGGAACATGTTTTGGGCTCTGAACCTGAAGAAAATGCCCAGTCATCCCTCCAGTGAGATTTGTAATTTTTCTGATGGAAAGTATCTGCAAAATGCTAGAAGGGCCAGAGACAGCAGCAGCAGGTAGCTTTTAGGAAGGGATTTACACAGTAAATGCAAATGAAGGCAGGTCAGCATATTTAAAGGCAATAAGTTTCTTTCCTTGCTGATGTGGCATAGTTATTACTATGAAACTAAGGTACCTTGCCGTCCAAAAGTGTGCCCTCGTTAAGAGGCCTCATTACCTTCCTCAGAGCTTGGCTTAACATGACACTGAGACCTCTAATAAAAAGCCACAGCAGCAGCTGTGCTGAAAATGCCGTTCATCGTGGTAAACCACAGCTTCTTGGCAGGGCTTGGAGGAAGGGACTAACACTGGTCATCCAGGCAAGGACAGATGTACAACTCCCAGCCTGCTGTGTCCTTTGGTGTCCTTCCAGAGTAGGCCAGGACATGTAGGGGCTGCAACAGTGTGGACCCCACTGTGAACCAAGTGCAATGGAGGTGGACACCCCCTAGGAGGTAAGTCAAGCATGCAAGATGCCCAGCATAAATAGTCTTGTCATTTCTTCCCTGCTGCATCTCACCCTAACCTGGTACACCCCCGCAAAGCAATCATGGTTTGCAGATACTGGGTTTCTCCAATGCTTTGCAGAGGAGGATCCTAGAGCTCTGTGTCTGCTAATAAAGAAATGCTATGTTCCTTTTAATCCTTTAGGGGTTTAGATGTACTTTCAAAAATGCAGCAACTTGCCAGTTCTCTGGTGGATTGTACAGGTAAAAAGTCTTCGTAGCATTAAATGAATGATCTTCAAAATTATTTCCTCATCTTTTGATGAACACTCTTTATGAAAATAGACAAATATTGTACAATTTTGTTTTCTTGACACAATCTTTGTTACAGGAATGAGGCAGTACCTTTTAATCTTGTGCCTCCTTGAATTACAGAAATATGCTGTTAAGTTTCTAACTTTTTCAGTGGGCTGTGTTTCCAATAGATGGCCATTCCACTCTATCAGCTTCACTTAGTTTGTGGGGAAGTAACAGGCATCTTCAAGGCAGAAAGATGAAAGTACTTACTCTTTTGTACTTACAGGAAAATATTTCACAAGTGATATTCAGCATTAACATCTTGATGCTTTAGTAGATGAGAAAACAAGTTCAGGCAAGCAGAAATGTATTCTCACAGCAACAAAAGGATGCAGCACATGCCTTCTGTAGGTTTGTTATGAAGCTGAGCTGGGTAATCCTGCATTCATTCCTGAATGAAAACGCAAATACATACAGATATCTTGTAGAAATATAATGAGTAGTTGCATTATACTTTAGCATCTTTCAATAGCAACAGCAACAACATAAATATTAAAGAGCACAAATTTGAGACCTAGTTTTTTGAATCCCCAGCCAAAAAAGTGGTGTTACTTACTTAATGAAGTAACTTCAAAAATGACTAGTAGTTTTCTCAAGGATCAGTCCCTTAACACCGATATTAATTGTTAATGAACAACAATACTAATTGTCGTTAATGTACACAGATATCAGTGCTAACATAATGGCCAAAATTGTTACTCAGATATCATCTTTTATAAAGAAATATATGTGTAGATATACATATATGTGTGCATTATTTACTTGTCAAAGACTTGGTACAGTGGTACAGGGAAAGCTAAACCAAACATGCCTGAATCTAAACAAAGCATGGTGGATTTAGAAAAAAACTTTGGAACAGGATGTTCAGGTATGTTTGTGTGTGTTGTGTCTGTATATATGTCTATTTCCATGTGAACAGACCAGTCTAAGGAAAAAAAGCCGCTTGTGCTTTTTTTCCTAGCTTTTTTTTTTTTTTATCTTCATTCCATAATTAATGCTAAACTCTACAAGAGACAAAATGATAGTAGATATCTGACAAAACTAGCAAAGACATTGCTCGAAATACAACTAAATGGTACTTACTGCTTTATCTAATGCATCCACTTAAATGGTTGCTGCAACTGTAGGTTTTGTGCCTTTTTATTTGCTCTGTCAAAATACTCATGGCAATGAAATTTTGTTCTCAGCAGTATAATAGGCAAGGAGTTGAGAACATCTATGCAAATCTATTCAACTGCAGATATGTAATAAAATGGAATTAAAAAAAAGTCACCTTTCAAATCCTAGTGCAACTTATAGATGGCCAAGCAACACCAACATTATCTTATCATTTTAGGCAGCTAGCCAAAAACTATGAATAAGAAATTAGAACAGAAGACATTCAGAGAAATAGTCACAAAATGGAACGTTTGAACAATCCATGGACTTCAAGCATTTGCTGTTACACAAAACATTCATTAAATGATTGGGATTAATGAACACTGATCTAGATGCTGAATACTTCATAAGCATAAAGGAGAAGGGCTTAATTTAGTGCAGTTTGTTCTGCTTTAATGCTGAATCACAGTTTGAGATAAGATATACTACACGGTAATCCTCAGGTGCGAGTATCATAGTTCATGTTAGTATACACTGTCAAAACTCTTCTCTAACACTAAAAGATTTTCCTGCCTATTGATTGTCATAGGAATCAATATTAACTATTAAAGTGCTAGTAAGTGAATGAGCAAACGGATGAATATGCTTTTACCCTTCTGCTTGAAATAATTCAGTTTGTCATTGAACAGAAGTTCCATTCACTTTGAATGTAAAACACGAGGTTTTGAGATTAGGGAGTGGTTTATATTCCTAAACACTGGAGTAAAATTGCTATTTACTCCAGTATTTAGGAAGATCACAGCCTGCGGCTTCTTGCCCTCCTCTGTGTTTTGTAAGTGTTTGCAGAGAGAAGTCCATCTAACTCTTAATACAAACTGCAGCATAGAAAAGTAAGCTCATCATTTTTACTGCTAATTGTAGAGCTTAGCACTTCCAATCAACCACTCACCCAAGCCCAACCTCTGTGCTGCCTATTTATTTTTAGCCACTGCACAATTAACACTCCATTAAATATTACACCTGCAGAGACTCTTCCTTTCAATATGTTTCTGTCTTTTCCAGTCTCCCTGCACTTTTAAATGTGTGCTCTGGAATTTCATTTTCTCTCTTTCTTAAAAATGATTTCAAGTTTTCAATCACAGTCACTGACAACAGTCTGAAGTTAAAGACTACTCTTTGTTTTCAAAATATGTATGAAATTCCCCAGCATATATAATTACATAGCCAATGTGCTAGAAAAGGACAACACATATAATGATGTTTTGCCATGTATGTTTTTCCAGGCTCCAGATGGCTATGGATTATTTCATGGGCTAGAATCTATATCCCTTCTGTATTTTTATTCAGTAAGATACAGATAATATTTTTTTGGAACTGAGTCTTCATTTTCCACAAAAAATCTAAAGCATTAGCGGTCTTCCCCTGTGCTGATACCCTCATGTGGCTCTTTTGTGGTCAGTCCTAGAGAGGAGTAGTATAGGGGTTTGGACAGAACTGCTCCGTTTACAGGTCAAACACTTTATTTAGATAACCCACCACACACTGTACTTTCTCAATCCTCTTTCATCCTACTTCCTGGTCCCTGTCACTTGAAGCATGACTTTTGATTAATTTCAAGGTGTCATGCTTGTAACTTTGGCTAAGTTCCCCCTGGTGCCTTCACTCCCCTTTTCTCCAGGGATGTTGCTTTTGAGGACCCCACACATGACAGATGGGCTTCCGCTTTGCTTGTGAAAAAGGCCACTCTAGCATGTACAGAGCATCTTTGTGCTGGAGCTGCACCTGCTTTGCTTGGATGGAGGGGCTCCCAGAACCCAGACCTTGTTAGACCTGGGATCCTCTTCCTAAAACTGTCAAGAGAACTGGCTCAGCAGTGATCTCCCATGTCTCAGACAGCCTGAGACTTGCACAAAAAGACAGAAGCAGATTTGCCTAAAAAAAGCCATCACAGGAAACAAACTTCCTATCAGCCCTATTTAATTAGAGTTTAGGTAAGATACTGTTTAATACCATCAGATTGATCTACAGCACTTCCTCTGGTCAACAGTATCTGACAGATTTGAACCATCTGCAGATAGTTTAATAATCTGGCCATTAGTAACTCCTCAGCCTTCCCACAGAGACCTCATACTTCTGAACATAACAAGTCTTGTTACAAAGACTAGAAAAGAGCATTTGGACAGGAGGAAAATCAGCCAAGACAAGTAAGGGGTAGAGTTACAGGTAGCACATCCACCACTGAAACGTCTGGAGTTCAGAACACTGCGATGTGTGCCCTGTCCTGCTTGCACTTAGAGCCAGGCGGGTGTAAATAGGTTCTGACCTGGAAACAGCGTAAGCTGTGGTTAGTGTAGCACTCCTACCTGGCTAATGAATCCACCTAGAGCTGTTAAGACTGGCCGTGGATGTTTGGCTGTTCGGATGCACAGGTTGTGCGCACTCACATTAGCCTGCTAAAAACCACGTAGACACATGTTGAGTAAGCCCATGTGGACAGAAAAACATATTGAACATTTATTTAAAGGTTGTTGAACTGAGCTTTGAGTCCACACTGTTAGCTGCTAATATTATTTCCCCAGTCTATGGCTTTAGGAAAGACCTTTATGGGAAATTTTACTACATACATGCTTTAATTCCCTGTAAACCAAAAGCAAACAGTTTAATCCCTGCTGGCATTACTTGTGCTTTGTTTGTCGGGGGGAAAAAAAGAAGCATAATTAACTGTCAAGCTCTGCATGGACAACTGGCTCACAGACAAAATAAATAAGGGAGAAAGTGAAACTTAAGGCCCAGTGGTGCCCCCTTAAAACATCCCAGACTGCAGCTTTTAGTTTTAATTTGAATGACAGTTTATATTCACAGGGGAATCCCAGTATGGTCTCAAAAGAGAAAGGCCTTTCATTCCTGTCACCAGCTCTCTCTCTCCCCTTGCTTAAGTGACTTCAGTTTGAACCTTACAAACAATATTTAAATCTGTTTATGAATCATTATAATGAAAGACAGAAAACAAATCACACCTCTTCCATAAATCACACCTCGACCAGAGCTTTTTTCCCTCGAACATGAAAATCTCCTATTTTCTACACTCCAGATGGCAATGTCTTCAGACAGCTTCCAGTCTTATAATTTCAGAGTATGTGGTGTTACACTGAAACCCCAAAGAGTCTGGTTTTTACTCAGATTGCCAGAAAAAGATGTTCCAGCAGAGTACCAGCCAGATGACAGCCCTCGCAACTTTAAATCTGGAAAATGTTGCAACATATGTGGCAGGCAGTTTGGACCACTGCTGGGAGAGGTGGCGAAGTTCCCAGTTCACTGCAGAGAGGAGTTCTTGCCTCTGCACCATGCAGTTACACATAAGACAATATTTTTTTTATTGTAATAATGTAAAAATGAGGAACAATTAGTCTTCTTTCAGGTCTGGACTTGCATTCAGGCCTGATTATCAGTAATACAAATGAATATTAAGAAGCTGTCATGAATTTGGGTGTCTGTCAGACTGGAGAAAAGAAAAGGTGTAGGAAAAAAAGAAAACAAAACTTTCATATTTCTGAACTTAATTCAGTGCATTAGGAATATCACAGCAGGTTCCCACTTGAGCAAAGTATGACTCACCTCTCTTGCCCACACCTACTACCTCTCCCCTACATGACATTAAATAAGCATCTGCAAAAGTGCCTAGTTACTAACAGAAATTCAGTTGATCATACAGAATAAGATGAGTGAAAAGAAATATCAATCTTTTTAAGTTTTTGTATTTCTTTTTCCAGCCCCCACCACCTCTTTTTCTGGCTCTAAATTTGGATAGATTTCCATTCTGGGAACTTTCAGTGAATATAAATTGAACTAGGGGCCCACATCTGATTGGCATTCATCATGCCAGTTTGAAAATTGTCATGAAAAGCTTTGTAAAAAATCAGACCATCTGATTCTGTTTTGACATCTTTGTTTCTTTTTTACCACCTTTTCCTCATGCTCCAGTGGAAGGCTTTATCCTCCTGATTTCTGGTTTGGCTTTCACCATCTCATGCTACTGCCTCTTCTGTTCTGGGCTCCAGAAAATTTTAAAATTTCTGGTTTTCTTTGAGTCTATCAGTCTGCATGACATAACTACCTGTAACTGCTTTATGCAATTTGTTCTGTTATTAACCCTGTTGTTAAACATAGACACCTTATTTTAGACGTCAGTTTTTATCTCTCAGATTTGCGAGCTTGTCATATGTTGTTTGTTAGACAGAAGAGCTCTCTTCTGGATAGCAGAGGCAAAGTTTGCTGCCTGTTACACAGATTAAATGGGAATTAGAGGCAGCTCTCTGCAAAGACAAGTGGAGGCCTGAGTCTGATGTCCAGGGCCACCAACAGAGTGGCCTTGAGCATTTGATGGACGCTGAACAGAAGATGTTATCAAAAACAGGACAGTGTAGAAAAAGTCAGAGAAAACTACTTCTGGAAAGAAATTATAGATGTGCTTATATAAATAGGAGCTGAGAGATGCGTTGTTTGAAGACCTACCTCTAAGAGTAACTTTAGAGTCCTTGATGAAGTGGATGAATAGCCTAGAGAACTCTGATGGAGCAAATGTGAGAGCTGACCAGGTCTACAGAACATCTCAGGGAGTATTTGGATATGTTTACTAAACATCTCCCAGAAAAGGATATCCCATTTAACCTGAGAGTGTATATGGTTTTTGTGACATCAAAACTAAAGCTAGGTGGTAATACACTTGGATGGGATGACCACTCACTTCCCTCTTCCATTATCCGAGTCACTGAGTGCAGTGAGGCCAAGAGGAATGTGCTGTTCCTTCCCTGAAAGAAAAGGAATTTTAAATACATTCAGTAAAAAGGAGAAACATCAGAATTTCCTCTCCTTCACAACTGCCATATACAAGCATCCCCATCCTACCCCTTCTTTAGTCGTCAGAAATCTCAAAGAACTCTTATCTCCCATTTAGAAGACAGCTGTCTCCTGCAGAGGTACGCACACATGAAATAAATTACAAAAAAAAAAAGTCACTTCAGGAGTCATTATAATCTTCAAAAGACACCTCAATTACTTCTTTAGCAAAGAAGCAAAGGGAGTAATGTGAAGAAGACAAACAGGTGAATTAATATGAGCAAATCAAAGAGAAACTGGCCTAG
>JASSUY010020517.1:0-10723 GCA_032466535.1 Forpus xanthops
CCCAAGATGAAAGTCGAAAACCACAGCACTGCACCAGCTACTGGGAAGGAGAAAAATGACTGTTACAGCTGAACCCAGGATAAGCTCACAACTGAACTCCATTAATGACAAAAGAAGATTTATCTCCTAGGTAGAACTCTTATTAAGCAGGAAAAGTATAGATTTCTAATTGCTGGATGGGAGAAGGGGATAAGAAAAAGAACAGATAATAAGAACACGTTGGGACACCCAGAATACATGCTTGCCAATAAGAAGCAAATAAGTTTTAAATATAGCGCATGTTCTCTTTAAAAAGAAAGTAGATGTAATTTGACTTTTGTGCAATGATTTTTCAAACTACATCCGCAGGTAAAGAGTGGAAGCACTGCCAAGAAAAACGTGTGACTGCTTGTGTCAAATTTCGTTTCAGGCTTCCCAATAGCCCGTCAAAGCCTACAACTTAGCGCACTTTACCTGAAGCAAAATACATTTCTTTTTTAGTTCATCAGCCTGCTAGAGTTCAAGGGGATAGTCATATTGTTTAATTTTAGGTAGCTAATGCAAGGAGCAGTGAGTTGGACTTGATGCTTATGGGCCCCTTCCAAATTGGTATATTCTACGATTGATTCCATTTCAAGGAGTTTAAAGGCGGCTCTTCTACTGTCCAGTGGAATAGGAAGAATTACTTCACATTTAGTCTGTAGAAGGACTTATTTCAATAAAGAGGGCTAGAAATTAAGAAGAGACTACACATATGTGAAATAACAACAAGAACTAGGAGGCTGGTGTTACATGTTTCTTGGACAATTAACTATTTGTTGGTGCAATAATCAAGGACTCTTTGTAAAGCTTTTAAAGATCCTGTCTGAGGCTCTTGGGAACAACCTATGAACTTCAGTTATTATGAACACAACTGGTAAGTATGCTTTGTAAAAACATTGAGAAAGGCTTGCAGCCTTAGGGCAGATGTGAAATATTTAATAATTTGGAGGTACTTATGGATGTGGTCAGTATTATTACAGTGAAAAAAGCCCTGGTATTATTAAGGCCTTTGAACAAAATGATATAGAAAGAAATACAGTTTGTCCAGACAGTTTCCTAAGGTTTTAATGAAGCACAGAAACCTACATCTGCAAATGTATTCATGTGATTGCAGCTCAGTATGTGTCTCCTACATTATTTGTCAGTGCAATTAAAAAGTAGCAACATGACATGGAGTGGGTGATAATTTTGAAAATCCTGTCTTAACTTATGTGGTATGAGCTTATCTTGATGTATGAGGTTCATTTTCCTTCAGCAGAAAAAAAAAATGCACCTAAATTGATACCTATTGAAAGCATCAAATCATAGAAAGTGGCTGCAATAGGTCAAATGATCCTACTTTTACATCTAATTCATGAGACACAAACACTGCAAATTAGGCCAGCTACAATCACTTTTCCTAACGTTGCTTTGATGGTTACAGAATGCTGCGCATAAAACAGCCATAAATTATTTCTCAAGTTTCATTTGAAACAAGTTGTATATATTGACAGAAATCTTGAGCATAAAACGTACATTGCATCTGTACATTCTGCTAAAGGCAGAAGAATATGCAGTATTCATGAAAAGTCAGAACTTGTTTCTATGGCTTGGGAGACCTCTGTTGGACATCCCTATCTTCTACAGCAAAAGCTACCAGAACCTTTACTGCCGTAGTAGGTCACCCAAGCTGCTACTGCTGCTTGTTTTCTTTCAGAAACATTGCTGAAGGAAATCCAGCTGTGGTTTATTGTGCACAAACATGACATAGCTGTTCTGCATCACAGGGCGGTAAAGGGAGTAGAGGCAGGACGTCAAGAACTACCTGTGCAGGACATTTGTGGACACAGAAAAATAAGAGATCATGCCATTCTCAAGCATCTGACTTTTTGTGCTCAGTTTTCTAACCTCAACTGTTTTTTGACTTCTTCGTTATGCAATGTATTCAAGGTCCTAGTTGAAACCTGAAAGTAATGAAGTGAGAGATACCCTAAGATGCACCCCCACCCCGATTTCAGGAAGACTTTCTTTCTGAACAAAGTCTTACAGCAGATGATTACTGAGCAATGAAAATCTAATCTTATTTTCCTATGAAATTCTTTCCCATGTTTATCTTTCTGGAGCATCTTGTAGTCTCCAGAACATCCTCATTCTTATTGATTTATTCACCTAGAGTGACCTGAAAGACATAAAAAGAATGCTGCTACCATGATTTTGAAATTAAATATTGCCTTTAATTCTGAATACCAATGGAATTTTTCACAATATTTTTTAAAGAAGGTGAACTAATTAGCATTAGTTTCAGTCTTTAAAACTTATTTTATTTAAAATATGCATATGTTTATAATGAATCTAAGCAGAAATTTGACTTATCCATTACAGAACCATTTCTCAACTATCTCATTCATATGCAGATTGGACACCATCTTTTGTGTTTGTATGCAAATAGGAAGTTAAAATATATTAATTATATTAATTAGATAATTAATTTCATAATATTTATTAAATAGATTATCAGTGTTATTTTTTCATTGTCATGTTATGCTTGTGACATTGTAGTTATAGAAAAAATGCACTTTAATTATCAGCCTTTGTCTTCAGACTGCTAAATTTCATTACAGGCAGATTATTCAGTTGATCTAAATTATTATGCTTGAATTCAGAATTTTGTTTATTTTCAATTTTGAAAAGTCTTGTTCGACTAACACTAAAGCACAGTGACAGAAAAGGATATTTAAATACTGGATTTCTTGGGGTTTTTTGCTTTTCTTTTTTTGTTTGTTTTATATGGCAATGGCAACTTTTTTTTTGCAGTTTCTAAGTTTATTCTCAAATCTTTTCAGTTGATGTTTCAGTCTGAGACACTTGTTCTGATTTGTCTCCCATGAACAATGGCACCACTGCAGAAACTTTAACTTCTGAAAATTTGTGCAAATTAATTTAGCTTGATGGCTACAGCTTTACCTTCCTGGAAGGCTTTTTTTACACATTGATAATTGGTTTTGTAGAGGTGTTTTGTCATTATTCCAGTGGTTGTTGTTGTATTTTATTATTGGCTTTTATACCTTTAATATCTACTTTTTTTTCTAATATTTTTTTCCTAAATTTGTCTTTCTGTGTATACCCAACTTTTCAACATTTTCTAATTTCAACCATGTCAAGGATATCTTCTGAGAGATAATATACATTGAATATGACTTTTAACATAGCATCCTTAAAAATCTTTTTACTACCTGAAATTATTATGTCTTTTTGAATGTTTTTTGCTTTTTTTTTTTTTTTTTTTTTATGTTCCCTCTAAAAGAAAGAAAGAAACAAAAAGCACACATAAAAAGCATTGAAACATTGAATATGGTCTTATCTGTTTCTGACCAGAAGTCTTTTTTTGTGTTTTGAGAACTCACAATGTCTCTGTTTTTTTTTTTTTTTTTTCTTTAAATGGTTCCATCTAATTTGTTTGCCCTTCTGCTTTTTTCTACTTTTCCTCTAGTTTTCTTTCCAAACCTTAACCAAAATCTTCCTGAGGGTATTCCACCTACCTTATCAGAGGATAGCATTTCAGGTTTTCACTGGCCTTCATGTATAACTGCAAATGTGAATCATCTCTCATTAATTGTATTACAACTATATAAATTATGAAGAGGAGAAATATTTTTTTCCACCCTGATGACTGAGAACTCACTTCTAGAATAGGCATTATTTTATCTACTGTTTATAAAAATGAGACAAGGAAGATCATTCTATAGGCAGATATACTGCATATTTGTACTTAAAATTCATAGAGACACTCCTCTTACATCTGAAATACAGCTTCTGTAGAGAAAAACACATTGTCTTTTGATCATGCTCAAATTTGGGTTTTGGGTTGACAAAGCAGTTGACCTGAGGTCCACCCTACTTTATCTTTCTTACTTTCTAACTTAAAGCCAGAAATTCCAACTATCAAAGAAGTATAAAAGGTGGGTTTGTGTTTTGTTTCTTTGGGTATTTTTGTTTGTTTTGTTGCTGTTTCTGTTTGTTTGATTTTGGTTTGTCTTCTAGTGTGGAAGAGAAAGTGTGAAAAAAGCCCAAAAATTTCCTCCTACTGTGCAAGCCATTATACATTTACCAGATTGCGCTTGCCCTTGCATGACTTCATATTGACAGCATGAGTCATTCTGAGTTGACTGCTCTCCTGCAACATTTACCTTAGAAACCCTCTTGAGACTCCAAACATTATGAAAAAAATTTGTGATTCAGTTCCTGAACTGAACGTTTCCGCTATACACTTTAGGCATCACATTTCTGAGTTTAGGCTTGTCTCCAATACACCCTTCTGAAGTCAGCCTATTAAAGCCCATTAATTTATATTTTGAGAAATTTTATATTCCCAGTCTTCTTATTGATGAATTTATTGTTAGTCACAATATTTTTCTTTATATTTCTGTGAACATTATATAAATATGCAACATGATTCCACACTAAGCAAAAATGAAAAAAAGAGAGTTTAATATTTCATCTTCTGCCCTTATATTTATTTTTGGTTTTACTGAGGTGCTTCTAGAAAAATCTTTCCAATTAGTGAAAGCTAGATATGATATTATAAAACTTATTTCTTCAGAGAAAAAAAGTCCTTTTAGTGAAGCTGAAAGTCTTCTATTAACTTCGTTTTGATTTGTAAGAATCCTGCCATCAAGAGGTGAATAGCAGTCACCAATATTTTGCCATTTTCGCAGTTGAAACAGTTAAGAAACTAATCTGTTAACAAGTATTAAAGATTAATACTTTTAAATTATTGTAAAAGTAATTAATGAGAATTTAAACTCACACAATAATAACAAATTTTAGGAATGAAGCCCTTGATTGTTTCATTTTCAAAAGAGAATGAGATGTTCTTTTCTTCTTCAGAATATTTCAACAGTTATTCCTCTGATTACTTATTTTTTGATTCTCCATAATGTCTATGCCATCAGAGCTAATCGTTTTTGCTATGGGATAAAGCAAATAGCTTCAGGATGGCCTTCACACAGAATTTCCCTTAAGTTTAAAGATCTAAAGGCTGTAAATAAACTTTCATATAAGAGACATCATTGAAAAGAAGTAACCATTTTTACCTCAGTTACTAGTGACCTACTTTGTATAATGCAGCACCATATCTCGGGAAAAGTTGCTGGAAAAGATATTAGTGTCCTAGTAACAGGTCTCACTGATAGAAATCACCATAATTCCCTGAACATTTTCTATCACATATTTTAAAAGCTGAAAGAGTGAAATAATAATGTATTTTGCTACTTTTATGGAAACAATCTTTGCGTATGTCTGTGCTAGCAATATTTAGATGTTACCTAATTTGAATTTATTAGTTGAGATATCTGAAACTATATTTTTCATACAAAATCCAATAACAAAATCCTAAAAAAATAGATTAATTATAAACAATAATTATTAAAACTAACATGAAATTATTTAAAATACAATTATTAACATAATAAATTGTTTCATTTACATTACTAATACAAATCACTCGGTTGATTGAAATAACACCATAACAGTAGAAATGCTGTAAGACAAGACATGCACAATGATATTTTAATATCATTTAATAATTATTCATTCTCCAACTTTCTTTCTTGAGACTAAATTCGATGAAGGAAACTACACATATTTAATTTAACTTTGTGCTAATTTGATTTAACCTTGTGTCAGTAGTTTCATTCTCTTCAGTATGTCTGTTTTGCGCAAGTCATGAAATACATATAGGCTTTAGCAGGATGAAACTGGCCTCCTCAGGATATCAAGTCCTAGCTTTTCCTTCCAGAACCATACAAAAAATGGATGGCAAATATTAGGAATATATAATTAATATTTTCTTTAATTTATTGCCCACAAAGTGAATACGATTTAGTAATGGAATGAAAGAAGCAGAAATTAAGTGTTAGGAAATATGCTGAATGGAAAATAAATCACAAAATTACTAAGAGAAGATTGTAACAGGAACAATAAGCTCACAAGCAGAATGTCAGAATGACATTTGGATCTTATATTCTTTCTAAAGTAGTTTGTCTGAATATGAGCAAATTTTCTTTCCTTGTAATAGCTCCTTCCAATCTGTGAGCAGCAATTATTAATGTTTCTGAAGACAAGTGTTTTGCTGTAGAAGTTGAGCGTGTGTGTGCACAGGAGAAATTTGACAGGAAATGTTATTGAAGGAATTATCTAACTTGAAAGAAAAGTATCCTTTATAGTCAAAAGACAGATGTACTTTTCATGGTTTTTATTCAAAATCACAAGTTAATGTCTTTCCTGATATAGGTACTTCAGTTTAGCATCTAACATTGAGTGAAATAAACCTGCAATAGAAAGAGGGGGGGAAAAAGTGATCAAAATAGTACTGCTGAAGGAAAAAAAATGCTGACAGACGTGGAATGAACATAGTTGCTTCCTAATCTGCAGAAACTTCTGATTTTGAACCTTCTTTCTCTGTTCAAAGTAATTGCTTAGTCCAGCGTGTTTGGCTTAATAGGAGCAAATATGCATATCATAAAGTGGTAGTGTGAGACAATCACCTTTATCTTGAAGTGGTGAGTAGATGCACAGGAGTATGACTTTTTCTTTACTGTCTAATCAGCCCTAAATGCGCAAGAGCACAGCTCACCTTTGCGAGTGGGCTCTCATTCTGAAAGAACTCTGGTGTCTTTAGAAGCTGTTGAAAATGTAAACAGAATCAGGTAATTGTTTAATGATCTGTTTTGGAGAGAAGACCTACAAAGCATGAGATAATTTTGACAGAAAGGCTACCACTGGTTATCAAAAGGTTTTCTTCTCCTTTGTCCCACTTACTTTCTAGTTAATATGAGGATAAATTAACTATATATTAATAAGTACAGTCTATCTACTAGGAGTTTATTGGCTCCCCGAACACCTCCATTAGATCAATGTTACACCTCTGTGCTAGCAGGAGTGTTAAAAGACCTCTAGTAAATATGCAGTGAAAATTCTGCTCTCCAATGTCTACAGTATGTGTCAAGAAAATTCTATATATAGAATATTTCCCTATGATACCTGAAAGTGCTAAAGCATATAATTTCCTTGTGAATCTTGGAGTGATACACATTTAATTAAAATAACAGTTCCTAATGGCCATTAATTATCTGAGAATTTCAAGCAAGGGTATGCATATATAAAAATATGCATATATTAAAGCCTACAACATATATTAGTCTTTATTTAGCTTTCATAACTGCAAGGAAGAAGCTGAAAATATTATCTAGTTTCAAAATCCAATAGATTAGTAAAACCATTTACATTTTATTCACCATTGATTTAAAGGCAGCTACATCCTGTCAGGTGCTACCAAACAGCTTGAAGAAATGCACTGAAAGATTCTTCTACCCCACTTTGGAAACAGGCATGAGCAGCTGGCAGGAATGTGGACTGCCTTGGGCACCTGTTTTGGCTCTAGTCTATCTTAGTCCCTAGCATACTTCTCAGCAAACCAGTTCTTCAAGTCTTTGTCACAGGAAGAAATAGGAAGGAAAATATATGGATTTAATTTAATTGGGTCCTGACACCCACAGCAGATACTTGTTTACCTCTGTCTAAAGATGGTCCCAGAGAGATGGACCCAGAGTTACTGTTTGATAAATTCTGAGTGTCTAGAGGAAAATGAGAAGTTTGGACAACTGAAGACAATTTAATTCTGAACTGATATGAAAAATCAAAACCAGACAGCATTATCTATGCCTCAGATTATGCTTCTTTGTGTGTTTGTACAAGACAATGATTTGTCCTACCTGCAGAATAATTGTGCAGCTCTAATTCTTACCATTGCAGATATTTCACAGAGAAAACCATACTTAATTTATACAGATTCTATTGGCCAAATGGAGAAATTAAACATTTTATATGATAGGTTTCATGCTCTAACTATGCCTTCCACATTTTTAGGTCTTCTTAAAATTTCTTTGTGTTGTTTTATTCTCACTTCTTAGGTTAGATTAAAATCTTCTTGGGTACTGCTTTGGTGCACCATGAAGACTTAAACATTGATTTATTCTTAAGACCCAAACTAAAAATTACGTGTTATAAGTTGACACGATTTCTTCAGCTATAGTAGTAAATAAGAAGGCATCTGTCAGTCCTTTCACAAATATACTTCCAGTCTTGGCTTAAAGATAGGAATTCCATTCTGGCTAAAAAAAAACATAGCTTGTCTAATTTGAAACAGATTATTCGATCTTTATCATTTTTGAAGGATTTTCTGGTTTGCACTTTTTCTAAAAAAAAAGAAAGGTTTTATTTATTGACTCTTTTTTAGAATCATCGAATCATAGAATCATAGAATTGTTAGGGTTGGAAAGGACCTTAAGATCATCTAGTTACAACCCCCCCTGCTATGGGCAGGGACACCTCACACTAAACCATGCCAACCAAGGCTATGTCCAACCTGGCCTTGAATACCGCCAGTGATGAAGAATTCACAACTTCCCTGGGCAACCCATTCCAGTGCCTCACCACCCTTACAATGAAGAATTTATTTCTCCCTCAGATCCAATCTAAATTTCCCTTGTTTAAGTTTGAACCCATTACCCCTTGTCCTCTCAGTACAATGCCTCATGAAGAGACCCTCCCCAGCATCCCTATAGGCCCCCTTCAGATATTGGAAGGCTGCTATGATGTCTCCACGCATCCTGCTCTTCTCCACACTGATCAGCCCCAACTCTCTCATCCTATCATCATGGAAGAGGTGCTCCAGTCCCTTGATCATCCTCGTGGCCTTTCTCTGGACTTGTTCCAAGAGTTCCATGTCCTTTTTATGTTAAGGACAAATTGAAGTTTCTTTAATAGGCAATCTTTTCTTTTATCATTGGGCTAAAAATAGTCCTGGTCAAATTATACTTTCTTTTCTGAATGTCACCTTTTAAAAATGTTTTCCTTTACTTACAGAAAATTTTAAAAAAATGTGTCTTAATTCTCACCAAAATATAGTCTTTAATGCTGAACTTTGGTGCTTGTTTTTGGGAGGGTTTTTTCTTGTTTGCTTGTTTGTTTTGTTATCTTTTTCCTTTAATTATTATTAAGATATTAACCCAAAAAAATGTACCTGAAACTACATGGAGGTTTACCTTAAGCTTGGGAAATACAAGTTCTATTAGATAAAATCAAATGTCTGAAAACTCCAATTTTTGTGTTTCCTTTTTGTTATCTCATTTTGTCTTGTATTCTTATTTATTTGAAAAGCAGCATGTCAATGCAAAATATCTGCAACATTGTCAAGCAAAAGGTGTCGTTACTGAGAAAACACTTTGATTTTACACTAACAATCACTTTCTTCAAAATACTACCAGTTTGACCAGCACTGAAAAAAATTCATGTTATTAACAGAAATACTGAGTTCAGCACAGGAGGTATTGCTGATAAATACAGTGTTATGCAAAAGCTAAAGTTGTATGATACTTTCTGCAGAGTGCTTTGAATCATCTACTTTCCCAACCATCGGCATTAATTTTAAGAGGTTTAGTACTTTTATGATGGTAGGAGAAGTAGTAGTCATACTAAGAGGGAAATAAAGTGGAGTTTTATAGTTGTTGTTGCCTGTGCTTTTCAGCAAAAAATGTATTGCAGCATTTCTCTTCCCAGGTTTTCATTTAACATTTATATTTTGTGTTTGTTTTGTCAAATTATTATTATTATTATTATTTTGCTTTGTTTGAAGTGTTTCTTTTCTCCTCTTAGAAATGTGGAGGATTTCAACATGTTGGAAATCAAATAGCTCTTAAAAGGTCACATAACAACGTTGACATGGTGATTTGTATACGGAATAAGTGAAGTATACATATCAAAACCAGCAGCAGAATATTAGGGATAAAACATTACCATATATCGCTATTGAGACTGCAATCTCAACCATAGTAAAATAATTTTTGGATTTTGTGCTGTGGCAACTGCACCCACTCTTGTAGGAACCCAAGGCCCTAAAGCCACAGATGCTGTGTGATGCTAGCTTTAGTTATTGAGTAAATCTATAGGGGGGCAACCGGGAGGATCAAAAGGCTGGAGCAGTTCTCCTATAAAGACAGTCTGAGACAGTTTGGCTTGTTCAGCCTGGAGAAGAGGAGGCTCAATTGAGAAATTACAGCAGCCTTCAAGTACCTAAAGGGGGCCTACAAGAAATCTGGACAGGGACTATCCCATGACCTGTAGGAACAGGACATGAGATAATGGCTTTTTGACTGAAAGAGTTCTTTACTGTTGAGGTTGGTGAGACACTGACACAGGCAGACCAGAGAATCTGTGTCTACCCCATCCCTGGCAGTATTCAAGGTCAGGCTGGATGGGACTTTGAGCAGCCTAGTGTAGTGGAAAGGTGTCCCTGCCCCTTGCAGGGTGCTGGAACTGTACAATCTTTAAGGTCCCTTCCAACCCGAAGCATTCTGTGATTCTATGGTATGTAAAATTAATGAACTCTGTGTAGGCCAACTCCCATCACATGTGCATAATGAGTTTTGCTGTGCAGAAGGTAAGGACCCCCAGACAACGAAGGTTAATGCAAAGATGGAGCATTCGCAACTTCCTTGGGCAACCCATTCCAGTGCCTCATCACACTTACAGTAAAGAATTTCTTCCTCAGATCCAATCTAAACTTACCCTGTTTAAGTTTGAACTCGTTACCCCTTGTCCTCTCAGTACAGTCCCTCATGAAGAGTCCCTCCCCAGCATCCCTGTAGGCCCCCTTCAGATACTG
>JASSUY010020520.1:0-28801 GCA_032466535.1 Forpus xanthops
CTGTGGCTGCCCCATCCCTGCAGTGTTCAAGGCCAGGTTGGACACAGGGCTTGGAGCAAGCTGCTCTATGGAAGGTGACCCTGTCTGTGGCAGGGGTTGGAACTGAATGAGCTTTAAGGTCCCTTCCAACACAAAACAGTCTGGGATTCTATGAAAATAGCATTATTCATGGCCCATTTTAATGTGTCTCAAGTTCTGTGCAAAACCCCAGCTGGCTACAAACTGGTCGGTCCTGTGCATGCCAAATAGTTGCGGTATGCTGTTTTTCACCAACACCCTCACCTTTGCAATCTATCTGTGTTTTAGCAAGCTGATTTACAAGTACATCTTTTCTGAATCATTATCTGAGTCAGCTGCCAGTTGGCCCGAGGCAGACATCCAGGCACTCGAGACTGGGAGAATCGATTCCAGCTGCACTCTGTAATTAGGAAAACCCTGGTCTGTAGCTGGATGTCCAGATGCTTTGCCAAGGAGCGTATCATTTGGTTTAACAAACAGTATTTGTGAGGGGAAAACTAAAGAGTGAAGACGTAATAGGACAAAATTCATATGCCAGCAATTGCTCCTCCATCCCTCTTCCCATCTCCTGTTTGTAAGTTGGAAAGGTGGGTCATGGTGGGAAGGGAAGTTCAGGGGAGTTTAAACAAATCCTTGGGATTTCAACTTGGATAGAAGTAAGTTTCTCATACTCCCCACAGAGATGGAAAGTACTTGAAATGCCATTTCTTTCGTGCTTTTGCACAGACAAAACTGAACTTTGCATTTTGTTGTGTAACAGGAGTTACAGTGCAATGAGTTTTGTCAGCAATGAGAACTCGTACGAAAACTCTTTGTGGGACACATCTCAGCTAAGCTGTTATGCTCCTTGAAGTATCTTCATGTCAAACACAGGTTCAAGGCCTTTTTAAAGGTTTGTTGGTTGTTCTGTTGACATGAATTAACAAATGCGAAGCTTCCAAGAATAAATTTAATAATACCAGGAAAAATACTGGAGCTTTTGCCGCCAACGCCATTTAATCTATCTCAGCAACTAGATTAAATGACTTGCCAAAAGTCTGAGTGCTTTCTAACAGTAGGATTCCTGTATAAATATGAGAATGCCTTTACACAGGGTATGGTACAAAATGCGACACACAACTCCACTCTGGATGATTTAGCAAAGAAGAAATACATTTCCTCCTCTTCTTCCTCCAACCTCACTTCTTCCTATCTCTACTGCTTCAGAAACATGACTTTTTAAAGTTATACAAGCAGCAATTAACTAATCGATTCGCTTTCCATGGGAAATTGGAAGGTCTTACCTACAGATTATTGCTAATCAAAGGAAGGTACTTTGATAAGAACAGCTTACATATTATACGTAATTTATGGAATTTGACAACTTGTCCTTTCTTGACCATGTAGCACTCAGTCTTTCTCTTGTCCTGAAAACACATTGAATGAGATTCATGACAGGCCATCTGGCAAGATGTGGCTCTCTGGGTCTGATTCATCTCCAGCCAGCTTTTTGGATTTCCTTGTGCGCTGGTTGACATTCACAAATTGATGTTCTCCTCTTGTAGCTTTCCAGCTTGATCTGAGACAACTGTGGTTTTCTAACTGTAAAGCATTCAAGGAAAATATTGATAATATAGTGGAAGTTGTCAATTTAATTTTGTATTTTTTTACCAAACTTTTGGATTTTTTTTTAGTTCTTGCTTTAACTCTAAGAATTTCTTTTTCATCCATCTCTGCATGTTATTCCCTATTTAGATGGTTTAAAAAGCACGTAAAACAGCGTATGTAGCAGTTCTTAATTGGGAAGGTATTCGCATGTAGTTCACCAGAGCAGTGGTACACTGAAAATAACCTTCTCATAAGGCTCTCCCAGCAGTTTCCCCTATCCCACTTCTGGCAGATGCAGGTGGATTTTGTCCTTCACTGAAAGCACAGTACCTCCTTCTCTCTGCATACCAGAGCAGGGTTAAGAGCATACTCCAAGGGGATCTCGCTTGTGCTCTGTGCCAGCGTCTACCAAGATCCAGTGCCATATCAGGTTCATTGAATTTTCACTGATTGAGACCATAATTCATTTCTTTGCTAATAAAAATGTGTAGTGGGTCCTCTGCTCCAGCTAATCTCTTGGTTCTTTTTTCCCCCATACGGTGACTAATAAGTCCAGCTGTTTTCTCTGTTGCTCAGGACTTTGCTGTTGCTCAGTGACAAAAGCAAACCTCCTTTTTGTTTCATACCAGCTATGAATACATACACAGGGGCATTGACATCTTGGAGGTGTGCCACTAAAGTATACTTTAGCATGCTTTGTTAAAGCAGAATGTTCATCAAGCATCTTGTTATGTTTTATGATTGCTGTTCTGCAGTAGGACTCAAGGAGAGCTCTCCATGGGGAACAGACCTGATACCTTCCTCCTTCTTCGCTTCTACTCCTTAGCTGCACCCAAGGAGATGAAGCCTGCTACAGTGGAATGAACACCTCTTAAACTGGAGCTGATTTGTATTCCTTTGTTAATATAATGTTACATGTAAAGTGAAACTCTGCTTAGTAGGTGATTAACTTCTGTGGAAGGCTGTCTGAGTGAAAGAAAAGTAGTGCAGATGGTTTTATCAGTGGTGTGACTTGTTGCTATAAAGCAACAGCAAGTAATATCAAGAGATTTCTGTCCAAATAGAGAATTTTTGACAATTAATTTTGGATGCTTAGTACAAAATAGGAAGTAATGTAATTTCTGGCAAAACGGTTGACTGCAGATGTAATGCTTTGTTACAATAGCCCAGACTCTGTGTTATGTGGAAATTAGCTCTGAGTAAAAACCTGCAGACAACCTAGAGCTCAAAGAACACAAAAGATGACAAAATCAGAGACTGCTCATAGAATCCCAGACTGGTTTGGGTTGGAAGGGATCTTAAAGCTCATCCAATTCCAGTTCACTGCCACAGGCAGGGACTCCTTCCACTAGAGCGGGCTGCTCCAAGCCCCATCCAGTGTACTAACGTTATAGGTATCGCTGAACTAGAGAAGTTATGATGCAATAGAATTTGTGAATATGATGTAGAATTACTGTAGTTCTTTAAATGTGAAGGTGACTTAGTTCAAATGGACTCAAACTTGTAAGCATCCAGTCTGTTAATGTGCTCATTTGTGCTACTAGTTCTTCAGACTACAGAAAAGTGACATTTGTTGAAATCTCCGTTTCTCATCTTTCCCAATTCTTCCGTGCTCCTGCCTGAAGCCATGGAAATCAAAAGCAGAGATATTCAAGCTTTGGATGAGCCCTGAATGCATTGTGAGATTGCTCATGAGCACATCTCAACAGCAGAATCCCAAGGGTATTTCAGGTCCCTCTCCTGGGACGTAGGAGAAGTATGATCCCTCCAATAACCAGATGCCAGGACAATCAGATCATTTACTCTTTCCCTCCCACTTGCACTCAATTTAAACCCACATTTTTCTAGCACATCTCCTCCAGGACACTGGAAATATTCTTATTTCCTCTGCCCTGTTTCCCCAGGAGAGACACAAAAGCAATGGAGCACTGATGGTCAGAGGACACGCACAGGCCTTCGGCGGCAGAGTGCTGCAGAGAGCAAATCGAGCTCTACAAAGGTAAAATAAATATATTACGTTTTGATAGCAGTCAGCAGAATGCATTCAGGTTTCAAAGACAATCACTGATTGCTGAGCAGTGTGTTTGGACATGGGTTTCTTTAGCTAGGCTTAGCTTAGGCAGCAGAAAAGCTACATAAAATGAAGGTTAAGTGTCGCGATTCTCTGTGCTCTTGGAGAGGAGTGAAAGAAATTGCATAGGGGTTCTTTTTGGACAAAAGTTGTTAAAAGCATTCCAGGAGAATAAATCAAGTAGCATCCAAATATCAGTACACTCTGCCTCGGATGTTCTCAAGATAAAGCCTGAGGTTTTCAGCTCACCACAATTACCCTGTGTAAGTGCCTATTTTTTACACAAGATGCAGTGAAGCTTGGGAGCTCCCAACAAGTATAGGATTAGCTGGTCAAACCCTAAAGATCCATTGCTTTGCCAAAGATTGGAAAAAGACAATAACGCATATACTGAAGCAGAGAAAGGGAAAGTAAATCATTTTAAATACTGGTGCATTAGTTTGAGGCTTATCAGGAGCATTCTTTACGCGCCTTTGGACTCTCACAGGATGTCTCCATCTGTGCAGCCCTTAACAAAATAAATAAATGTCAAATTAACTACTGAAGCATGAGAGATGCTTCCAAAATAAGGTATTTCAAGGCACATTCTTCTTTGGTGCCCTGTAGAAATCTCAGGGAAGTTAAGAGCTTTGGAAGGCATGCAAAGGTCTTAAACCCGTACGTAGCAGTAAATGCAGCGCTGAAAAATATAAGGCAAATGTTGTTACGAACCATGAAAGGAAGAAAATGCTTTCCCTGGGGCTGTGAAATTATCGAGTTGTCAAAAACAGAGGCAGCTGGTTTAAACAGTTGATAAAATTTACTTGGCATTTCACCTCATTAATAAACTCTTGATCTACCTCTGCCTCTTTGGGTTCCCAAATCATCCTTCCAAAGAAGCCCATTTTCTGTGCTGTTTCCATGCATGGAGGACAGGAGCACAGGAATGTTTTTTCCCATGGGCATTGGTGCAGTGTTCCACCTCTGGCACCTGGGAGGTCACAATTCTGTCACTAACAGAGTCTTCCTTGAAGAAGAAGATTATGTTTTGTGAAACACTTGTCAAGTGCTGGAGTTGATTATCAGATGATAGACACCCAGGCATGACTGAGATGAATTCATAGCAAACAGGAGCAGTGCAGCTAGCGAATGGCACCTAAACCTCAAATGAACTGGGATGAGCTTTCATTATGAAGCTAATCCTCAGATTTTGCATGCCAATTCAATGT
This sequence comes from Forpus xanthops, assembly GCA_032466535.1. NCBI lineage: Eukaryota > Metazoa > Chordata > Aves > Psittaciformes > Psittacidae > Forpus > Forpus xanthops. The sequence continues at coordinate 4,885 of JASSUY010020520.1, forward strand.
TGGGCTTTTTCTGTTAGGATTAAGAGATCTAGGAACACAGTGCAGGAGCAAACAAATCAGCCAATTTACAGCAGCGGTGAGATTAGGGCAGATGCTTTACTGCATGTGACTTTTGTGACCAGTGTGGATAATAATAGCAGAGATTTTAAACTCAGGTTTCCTCTTTGTCTGATAGCTTTAATATAAGAGCATCTCCTTTGTCACATTAAGTCAAATAACGTGCACTCTATCAAGATAAATGCTTACTGTCATGGTTGGAAAAATGAATCCAGGCCAGTGTCAATCAATCTTGGACATGTGTGGGTTTACATTATTGGTAGGTGCCACCAGGTAATCATAAGGAAGAGGAAACTAATGAATTAAGATAGCATCTGGAGCCCTTGGAGGTAATTATTTCACTTATAGGAAGTGCTTATGGAGAAGTTTTTCCATGCTTATAACTGGTGAAGTTGTACAGCAGTGATTTCCCCAGTGCTCATATATACTCTTCACCATCTGATGGCACTCATAGGCCTTCAAGCTAATAAGCCATAATATACTTAAATGCATTTTAAATTTCAGCAGATGACCAAGAAAGAGCAGTTGAGACCCTGAAGTTGGCAATTGCATTTGACTTGTCCATTTTTAAACAAATACAGCAGACACAAATCCTAATGCAATGATGGGTTAAATCCTGAAAACAGGAGGATAGAATACGCATTTTTCACATTTATTTTTTTGTATCAGATTAATCATGTTTTCATTGAATTCTTCCAGACAATTCAGAGCTGATTTTTAGAGTGTGTGTTTTTAAATGACAGAAAGCTAGTATGAATAGAAAGTCTACAAGAAATCTCGACCAGAAATGTCTGGTGTGATAGATGGTAGCTGAGAAACTGTTACATACATTATGATAGATTATGTTGATAATTTGAATCTTTTCATTTGCAGGAATCTCTATCATCACAAAATGTAACTATTTCACCATTAGTCACTTCACAGATGACTGATGAGAATAAATCAAAAGAAAACTGGACCATTTTACCTATGCTGTCCATGATCTCGCAGACCAGTGCTTATCACACAAAGCAGTCCTTGGCTAACTGTGGTACAGCCAACATTAACAGAGCATTTATGGTACTTCCCAGCAGAATAGAAATTCAGGCATCTTTGGATGACACCACGTCTCCATTGGAATCTCCCATCACAGAGGAAAAATGGTGTCAAAACCAGCAGAAAGGGTTTGCTTCCATAACTATTACAGCCAGGCGTGTTGCTGCAGGCTTCAGTGACCCAGCACATGGATCTGGGGCAGTGCAAGAGCCCAATGCTGTTTCCCCCACCTCAAGCAAAGTCCCTGCAAAGTCCTTCCATTGCGGGCCTCCACATGGGCACACAAAGCAAGATGTCTCTCCATTAAAGATATCTGATTCCTGCTCACAAGTCGGTAAAGAACCACCAAAGCAGCTTTTTGACTCTGGGAACAAGAACAGTGTGGGTCTTCAAAGCAGTGACGGCAGAGAGAAAACACCTCCTTCATTCATCTCATGTGTCCACCTTCAGGTTTCTCAGAGGTGTCCAAGTACCATCTATTATTTAGACAAGTCTCTCAGTGTGTGCATTGACCAACCTCAAATTAAATGCCAAAAAATTCATAGATCAGCGTTATCCCTGAATATAAATTGCAGTTTGTCTAGATTAACAGCAGATGGAGTAGATGGCATAGCTAATGGAGAGCCAATTGAGGAGGTATTTCAAACGAAGCTCCTAGGAGAAAACAAAACTCCACTCAGATCAAACTTGAGAGCAGATTTAACAGAAAACAATGTAATTAATAAAGAGAAAACAAATGGAGGCTATTTGGGTAGTAAATACCCTGTACAAAGGGTCTTTGTCTCTGAACTTCCAGCATTTGTGGATACACCCAGAGGACCTAATAACGTAATAACGGCAAAGAAAGATGATGGTGAGCGGTTTGACAGCTATCACACTACATTTTCTCTCCAGCTTCCTAATTCAAGTGCTGAAACAGGTAAGTAACTTCCATAAACCTCAGTCTGGTGGAGCAGAAGTTCAGGCTGGAACAGACCCACCACGATGGTTTTATGTGAGCACATAACGGTAATCCTCTGCTGCTGCAAAGGCACAGTGAGTCAGAGCACAAGCCAGACGTTTTCAGTTCCAGGACAACCACGAATACATTTGCCATGCTAGTGATGTGATGCTTGCTGCTTATCAGAGGGCACAGAAAGATCTGCCTCTGTGTCCTGCATTAGACTTCTATTTTTAACCATTTATAGCTATATTTCTCCTTGCAACACGAGTGCTTAGTCCCTGAAAATAATTAGGTCTTTCTTTGTATAAAAGCTGAATTTCAATGTGTGAGCTTAAGAAAAAGATGGATGCACCGAGCTTGGGTTTGTGCTCCTTGCAATTAAAAGTGGTCTGGGTTTCTGCTTTTATTTAGAAGGCGACAGTAATAAGCCCAGGCTTTTATAATGAATGGCTCCAGGTAAATGGCTTGCAAATCTTTAACTCCTTGGTTTCAGGCATCTCCGAGCATTTTCCCAACGCAAAATTGTCTCTGCAACACTGCTTCTCAGGGCAGGATGAGATACCATGGGGATTGCTTCATGCCCAGAGTGGTACAGCTTCTGCTGCACTGGGCTGTAGCAGCTATTTCACAGTGCACTTAGATAGCCACAGCGGAGTTTATTGACTCTCTGGGAAGGGAGTGTGGATGGGAAGAATGTCAATGAGTGAGTCTGGTTTTAACCAAGAGCACTAAGGTTAAAACTTAACTCCAGTGCATCCCATGATCTCAAGCTAAACTTAAATGCAATTGCCTTGTTCTTATATGGTCTTTTTGATGTAAGGGTCAGTATATGAACATAAGCTACTTCCTCAGATTCCTTTACACCTTCACCTTCCCAGTGTATAAATGGAAAAAGAGAAAGGTGAGAAACTATGTGCTGTCTTATGGGCTGCACCATCCCTTTGCACTTTACTGTTAAAGCTGCACTCTGTGCTAGAGATCGATGGGACTGCTCTTGCTTCTACCAAGGTACAGTGAGAAGGCACTGCTTTATTCTGAGGCTTTCTTTAAGAAATTATCTGCAGAGACAGGATTTTCCACTGAGAAACCAGCAGTGTCAGTAATTCCAGAGTCAGGCACTTAGATAAGAACTGCATGGGTCTGCAGGGTGAAGAAAGCCTGAGATAAAATATATGTGATCCAGGTTGCTGCAGTTGATGGGGAGATAGCGCAGTGAGGATGTTAACCAGTGCTGAAGAGCTGAGGGGAGATATATGGAGGGACAAAGGTTGGTGAGGGCCTTCCACTGACTGACACAGGCAAAATTCAGCATTTCAGCTTTGGACTTCATGGTAATTACAAGTAACGTCCTCCTGAAGTTTCCCTAGGAGTTACTGTGTATTCAAGGCTTTACTCAACACCCTCTATGTTCTTTCTACAACAAACCACAGAAACAAGGATTAGAATAATATTGAACCTTCCTTTGTGGTGGCCATGAAAGAATCACTTCTACCAGAAGTAATTAGAAAGTGAAATAAGACAGCAGTTTTACTGAAAGGAGGAAATAAGTGAGATAACCAGCTGAGAAATACGGGGGTTTGAAAAAATCACTTCCACCTTTTGTGTACACAAGAATACAGGTGTAAGCAAACATGGGAAGTGGTACCTTTTTAACTGCTTCCACCTTTTGTGTAAGCAGTAATGTAGAATGCAAAGGTCTATATTTCTCTCCACCAGACCCTTTGTAATATATAAGAAGGTATTTATCAGCTTACTACAACTTTCCTGTGTGACATTTATATAAACATCCAGAATTAATGCTTCATAACAACAGCCTTCCTCACCAGGATCCCCAAAGTAATGGGCTCCTGCATTGCTGTCACCCATGAGATGTGACAAATCATAAGAAAAATAGTTCAATATAGGAGACATCCACAATGGTTTTGAAATGAAAGGCAGTTGGTGTTAATTTAACCTGGGAGAAATGATAAAAGGAGTTTTGTTTAGCTCCAGAAATGGGAGAGGTGGGAGAGAGAAGTGATCTCTTAGGTCCATTATTCCATTCTGGTGCAAATCTGGCACAGTCTTATGGCCTGAGTGGTTTTTTCTTGTACTACTTTTAAATATCTAAAGACAGCTATAATGGGACACTGTGGCCACCCTGCTTTTGGATGTGGCACTTCTGTGTATGCAGTTCAAAATTACAAGGCTTGCATTCCAGGATGCTGTTTTACCAGCACAGCGAAATAACTACCACATCAGCAAAGTCCTTTATGCCATTGCAGGTTCCCAATTATCACAGGTATTTTTTCCTAGTTCAAATCCTTTCACCTTGAGTTTTGGTTTGCTCTATCTTAATGCAATTAAGTGTTTGTGAAATGAAATGTTTAAAAGAGGGACTAATGAATAAGGGGCAGTGAACAACTTCTGACGTGGTGTTAATAGTTTATGATAGTTATCTTACAGGTGAAGGAACTGCAGACAGCGTTTTGTCTGTCCCATTTCTGATGACCCAGAAAGTCTGAGTTTCTATTAGTTTGCAGCTGTAGGCAATAGCCTCCTGCCAGCAGAAATACAAGTGGTAATAACATCACCATGGTAGAAGAGTTACTTTCAAGGCTAGACTTTTCTGTGTGAAGTCTGTAAATGTAGTTTCCAGGATGTATAGGCTGCCTTATTAGGATCTGAAGTGGAATGAGCACCCAAAAACCTATCAACATTACAGATACAGGGGCCAGGTTTGTGGTTTCCTATAGGGTCAATTGAGTCATGGCCTCTTTGAAGTGTCTTTTTTCTATTTTTTCATGTGCTTTCACTAAAGTAATTATGACTCTACTTAGAGTGCTACTTGTACTATTTCATGTTCAAATCCAAGTACTCAAGACTCGGATTTTCATGGACCTGGATAACCTAATCTAAGGTCCTGCTGTCAGTAGCAGGTTGGTCCACATAATTTCCAGAGGTATGTATTTCCACAGTGTACTACATATGTAAAGGATATTTTAGGAACACTAATGGGATGTAAATCCTGGGCTACGCTCATGGATGGTTGTTATACTTAGAAATCCAAATCTCTCAGGCTTGGCGTTCAGAGACTTTTTTCATGCTATAGGATCCAAAGGATGGAATATGATTTTGTGATTTCACCCTTATGGACTGTATCTTCTACAGGCTCCAATGGTCTGGGTACTTTACTTCCATTATCTGGCAAGAATTTGGGCTGTAAGTGCTGGAAAATCCATCCTACGTGTGAAGTCATACTTGAACTACAGGAGGACATAGTTGTAGTACCTACTGGCATTTCGTCGTAGTGAGTGGCTAACATTTAAATCCCTTGGACAGCTTAAGGAATGTGTGCCATTAATGTGAAATGGCCCACAGAGAGCCAAACAACCCACCTCAGAGATATGACCAAGGATAAGCCTCGGCCAAGCTCCATGAGGTCCGTGTCACGGGTGATTGATGTGCATCACCCTACCTTCGGTCATGGCTTTTAACAAGCTGTCAGAATTTGCTAACGCTGGTTTTAAGTGAATGCTGCAATTTCCTTTACTGTCTGTACCTGGTGTCTCATAAATACAAGGTAAGTTAAAAATGGAAAGATTAGTCTTGTTTCTGCTGAAGACAGGAATATATTTCATCTTAATTTCTCACCTGCCTTTTAACGAATATATTCCACATGAATATCTTGTTTTCCATCCATCTTTTACAATCTGTTACTACTGGGTCTATGCTGAATTATTAGAAAGGGGCAAAGAGAAGAAAATGGAACAACTTTTAATTCATTTTGACCTTTTGATTAAACAATATCGTCGCTTTGCTGTGAAAGATTATGAATGCCAACACCTACATTTATCAGTTTAAGCTTAGATAATAATAAAGTCTTGATGCCTGAGTGCCTTAGAAACCTCAGCTGTCTTATAAACTGAAATAGCTTCTGCTAATGCCTCATCTTTTATAACATCTACACTTTTGGGTTGTTCTTCTTTTGTTGTCATGCCCAAAACTGCTGTGCTGAGTTATTAAGGAGGAACAGCTGAGTTGGAAAGAAATGTAACTCCAGTTTGGATGGTAGGTGCTGTGCTGGCTCCTGTTGCTGTATGTTGAGATGCAGAAGATGTGGAGGATGCACAGGGCTGGCAGGGGGAGATGACAAAAGACGTCTTGCTAATCACACTCCTATGTAAAAGACTCACCAGTATGGATGTTGGCATTATGAGGTATGCGTGAGTCAGTAGTGGAAGGTGAAGGTACACAATGGTGATGGTTGTGACTGTGGGCACTGGGAGCCAGCCTCAGTACAGAGGTTATCTAGGAAGGGAGCTGCACTGCTGACATCTGCTCTCTTGCAGGACTAAGGAATGAGCATTCAAGAAGGGGAAGACCACATTTAAACCCATGAGCAAAACAGATCACAGAGCTGGTATTGTCTTTGCTTATACTTTTTCCCAAAGCAAGCAGCTGGTGATTTAGAAACATAATTTACTTAATCAGTGTAACCCAAGACAGTGAATGGAGAAAACGGAGATGGGATCTGGCCTTTTCAGATGTTGAATGGCTCCAAATGATTACCAGCTCTTTCCTTCTTAACAAGGGTTTTATTAACAAGTATTGAAGCCACCAGCATGATTTCTAAGGGGTAAAGCTAGGCTTTCATTTGTTTCAAGAGCTGTTTTAGTTTTTTATGTAGTGTGCATGTGTATTTATTTATGCACTTGTACTGGAGTAAAATCAGAATAGCTGGTGCTGTGGGGTATCAATATGGTACTACCTGTAATGGAAAACAAAATGGCTTTGTTTTAAATACACATTGAAAAGCTCCTGGTATGTGAGACATTTGTATAGCAAGAAAATATTTGTAGGTTACCTTTAAACTAATATATACTCATGGTTATCAGGATGAGCTAATGTAGGCAATCTTAAGACTGAAGGTTATTATTACACTATTAATAGTGTTTGCTTTCAATTATTAAAGAGTATTTGAAATGTTGCGATGAATAAATGTGACCTATCTGATGTACTCACCTCCTGTTCTGCTTATGGGAAAGTCTCCATGCAGTAATCCAGAGTAGAAGGCTGGTGTGTGTGTGTGTTAGGGGGGAAATGAGATATATATATATAGATATATATATATATATATACATATACACACACATACACATGAATAAGATATAATTAGAGGAAAGCTGTTCCTTACAATATGGAATTTATTGTATAGAAACTTGAGTAGCTACAGCTGATGCTAATTGTCTCTGCAGCCTAAGAATGTGTACAGCATCACACAGTAGTGATGGTGAAGACAGGAGAAATGTGAAATATGGCACAGAAGATTTTACTTTAGCTTGCGCCTGCCAAACACAAGAAGCCAAATCCTCAGCTGATGTCAACCAATAGTAATATCTTCCTTCAGAGGAGTGACACTGATTTACATCAGCCAAGAATCTGGCCAGGGACGTTACTGACTTGGCATTATGGCCATAGCAGCTGGTGCTGACTTGTTAAGAACAAAGGACCACATGCCAAAAAGCCCATTAAAAGGAGCTCCTTTGATGTTTCACTTCATCTGGTATAAATTTGAAATGGAGGAGGCTGTCAATTTTCCTTAGTCTAGACGTTTTGTATCGTTAGGTCTGTGTTACACTGCAGTGTGACCTTTATGTACCATATCAGATACTGAAAAACTGAGGACTTATTCTTTATGGATGTTGAAAACTCGGGGAGGATTTGGCAGCCCCCATTTACAAATGACCCTGAAGGGCTGTCCAGCCTTTAAAACAGACCCAAGCTTGCTTGATGGTAATAGGAGTTACCTTTTCTTACCTTGGAGCTTTTTCAATTAATTATTACAAGGAAGAGGATGCCTTCTCCTCTCTGGAGGTCCCTTACATGTTTATGGAGTACCAAGCTCTTGAGCTTTGCTCTTTGTTTCAAGTGCCTGATGCCAGTTCCCTCATAATCTGGTGTGATGAAGGAAGAGGTGATGATACTCACTGGGTGTAAGAGAAGAAGCAATGAATCAGTGTGGAGAGGCATTTTTTTACTCCTTTTATTTAGAAAACTGTGGGACCCAGAGGAATGATGTGGCCTTCTGCTCTGTGATATGGATGTATGGATACTATTGGAGGTCATAGGCAACAGATGTAAGCAAGAGGGATAGATGATGCTCAAGGCTGTGTAAGCCAAAGCTGCCTCTAAGCTGGTTTCCAATGATAGCACTGGTGATTCAATGTCACTGTGATATCATGGTATTAGCTATTCTTTAACAATTCCTCTGCTGTTTTCGACAACAAGCAGCCAAGGATGGTTGGGGGGATGCTTATTTTTCCCTTGGTTATGTTTGGTTCTTCGGTGGAGGCTTTTGTTTGTTTGTTTTCACTTATTTAAGGGCATTTCTGTAAAATAATTTGAAGTTAAAGATTCTCCTCACCTTTAGGGATCTGCCTTTTGCAGATTAATGGCTCAGTTTTATAATATGGGAGGTAGCAATGAACTTGTTAGCAGTTGTTTCCCTAGGAGACAGAAGGATGTTTTCCCTGTTCATGATGCTATGGAGAACATTTCTATGAGTGAAACTCATAAATTCTAATTATTTTCCCAAAGAGGATCATATTATCTGTTGAAGATCAAAATTTAAGTCCAGCTCTCCTTGTTTTGCTATGTGAAATTTAAGAGGTTTATTTTTCTACTGTTTTCCATCTTGTTCAGGGTGGACACTTCAGTCTTGAGCTGTCACAGTTGGTAAAAATGTGAGACAATTTGAAGTGAAAGACTCTGGAGGGGGCAAGTCACTCATTAGCACTCAGGGCAAGCAGTGGACAACTGAATACTGGAATCATTAATGATTAAGAGAAAAAGATGGGCTGTGTGGATTCAGTGACTGCATTATGCCACTGGAGTAAAGAGCCTCATTTTCCCCTTATTCACACTTGGTTTAAAGTAGGAGCAACAGTTCTGCAGTCTGAGTACTTGGCTCAGTCTTGCTGCGGTAAATTATCAGACAGAACTGAACAAGTAAGTACCTTGGACATGATGAGAATACCAAGTGGTTGATACATTTCTTACCCTGCAAATCACCATTTAAATGTTCTGAATCATCCTGAACTTTTTCTTCTTTTAAAGCCACACTGCATCAGGTTACTCCTTGAGTCACTGAAATAGTGCCTGGTAGCTTCTAGCATGACATCCTTGAAATGCAACCATGGGTGTCTGAGATTTTTAGTAAGTGAATGTTATAAAGAATGTCTAGAAAGTGTAGATGCAAATTGCAAAGTATTCTTAATAATCGCTTCCATGGTTCATAACAATACAGAGATCCCCTCAGTCTAAGGACCAGTTATCTGGAAATGTTGGGTTTGCTTTGGTGTCACACAGCCAAAAAGACACCACAAGAAAACCAGTGATGACTTGAGGCATGAGTCTAAAACCTAAGATTGATTAGCTCCAATGAGAAAGCAATTATAGAATCGTGGAATGGTTTGGGTTGGAAAGGACCTTAAAGTTCATCCAATTCCAATACCCTGACACGGGTAGGGACACCTTCCACTAGAGCAGACTGCTCCAAGCCCCATCCAACCTGGCCTTGAACACTGCCAGGGATGGGGTGTTCACAATTACCAGGTGCTTGACCAGCCTACGAATTATGAAAGACTTAATGAAAAAGGAATAGTTTTTCCTTTCATCCCATCCCAGCACATAGGAAGAAAAGGGAGGAAATGTTAGCAAAACATCCAAATGCTCTTGTCGACCAGTTGAGTATTGGGAACTAACTGGTGCAAAGCAGCTGAACCATGTTGTGTGAGTGGATTACTTCCTGACCACTGAAATATTCTGCAGCAATAACACACTCATGATTCAGAGAGTAAGAAGTTCTCCTGTGGGTGCCAGGCAGGAGCGTTTCCTTTTTGCTGGTGCAGTCATTGCAAATTACACCCTTGTTCCACCAAAGCTCTTTGCCTGCAGTCTGAGTCAGTGCATCATATCCCGTCCTGAGCATCATGTTGTTACCCAATAGCTCCATGAAATTATTTAACACCAAGAGAGAAGATTGATCAATTATTTCCAATGTGTTTTGAGACAATGAATTGGCAGTCACTGCAGAGAAACTTAGTGTGAGGTGCTTTTGATTAGTTGCCTTATGGGATTGTTTGCTCTGAAGCCAAGTGTTGGACTACGTTAATTTTGCCAAAAGCCTTCTGTAAACAAGCTGTTTCTTGATATCAAGAGGCTTTTCCTACTTTGGACTGATTATGTGTTGAAGATTAATACCTCTTAAGTACACTTGATAAGCTTTCTCTTTTCAATGATTACAACTTTCTATAGTCAAATATTAGCTTTTTCAAAGAGAAAGCATCTTCCTCCTGAGAACTGTGTCTACAGCTGTCAATGGCATTTAAAAAACCAAAAAGATCAAGCTAGAAATAACACAAACTTTTTTGTTAGAGATGATTTTTAGTCTAAACTTTTAGCTTGAGTTGTTAATGATATAGCTGAGAGAATTAAGCCTTATCCCACCTGACAGAGCTGTTTGAAGAAGCATTGGTATAGGTGCAATGACATGTTCATCAGGAGAAACAGCCTGGCTGATTGTCTCACGTCAAGCTTGCAGAATTGCCTTGGCTTCGTGTCTTGACAAATAGAATGGAGCAACGGGCAGACTGGGAATGGAGCTGAGGACATGGCTCAGCCCTGCCTCTCAGGACCCAGACCCAGGTTTTTATGGAAAGGTAAATCCAAGACTTCTTTAGGCATTACATTTTGAACAGGGAACATAGGCAGAGCCTCGTTACTGGCAGGATTTTTGCAATTGGAATAGGTTCCATGGATGTTAATGCTGAAGAGCAGCTGACACTGCCTCTTGCAAAAGAGCCATCTGACAAGCATCAGAAGGCAGTTAGGGACATACGTCTCATTGCAGGTCAGCAGAAATGCTGGTAAAAACATCTGAGTTTTGTATCACTCCTTGCCAGCTACAGCTTGTGCACTGTAAAAGTGATGCCTTTTCCTCGGCAGTGATCTGAACAATGAATTATCCATCCTATCTTCCATCCCTTGACAAACACTGAAATAACTAATAATATTGTCATTGTCCTCTATGCTTCCATTATTCTGTATTACCAGGCTGTTGAGGTGATGCAGACTGCTTGCTTATATCTACTAAGATCAGGTGGCTTAGCTGTAGTAATACTTGATTCACTATAGGGATTGAACCATCAGTCTTTGTCATCAGGAGGTTGGAGTTTTGGTTTTGGGTTACAGATAGCTGCTTGAGGCATGTGTGGGCTCTGTACTACCTACACCTACATATCCCTGAGCCTAAATCTTGAAGAAGGTACAGAAAGTATAGCTTGTGTAGGTTAAGAAACTTGGGGTGGAGAGGAGAAGCTATGTTGGAGACCTCAGAGCAGCTTCCAGTGTCTGAAGGGGGACACAGGGATGCTGGAAAGGGACTCTTTATCAGGGGCTGTAGTGAAAGGACAAGGGTTGATGGGCTCAAACTGAAACAGGGGAGGCTGAGATGAGCTCTTAGGCAGTTCTTCCCTATGGGGATGCTGATGAGCTGGCACAGGGTGCCCAGAGAAGCTGTGGCTGCCCCATCCCTGCAGTGTTCAAGGCCAGGTTGGACACAGGGGCTTGGAGCAAGCTGCTCTAGTGGAAGGTGTCCCTGCCTGTGGAAGGGGCTTGGAATTGGATGAGTTTTAAGGTCCTTTCCCACCCAAATGAGCCTGGGGGCCTATAGGGATGCTGGGGAGGGACCCTTCATCAAGGACTTAGTGAGATCACAAGGGGTAACGGTTCAAACTTCAACAGGGGAAGTTTAGATTGGATCTGAGGAATAAGTTCTTTACTGTCAGGGTGGTGAGGCACTGGAATGGGTTGCCCAGGGAAGTTGTGAATGCTCCATCACTGATGGTGTTCAAGGCTGGGTTGGACATAGCCTTGGTGGCATGGGTTAGTGTGAGGTGTCCCTGCCCATAGCAGGGGGTTGGAACTAGATGATCTTGAGGTCCTTTCCAACCCGAACTATTCTATGTTTCTATGATTCTCTGATTCTAAGGTAGAAGTTGCTTACATTTAAGGACCATTAATTGCTGCTCCTGTCTGCTTGGGGCATAAGCAGCATCAGCTCTCACTGCAGAGGTCTGGAAGAGCTCAACAGCCCAGACATAGGGCTTTTATTAAATTAAGTTTAAAAAAATACCCTGCAGGTGGTCTCTAATGTAATGTACCTACAGTGGTGATGTCTGATCCCATTAATGACACACAGTGAATCAACCCTCTGTGTCTCCTCTCTTGGCCCCCTCTTGTCAGGCTTGCTTGGTGGTCAGGGAGGATTTGTAGCGCTGTTCATGTTAAAATGAGCTTTGGCCAATTTCAAAGCAGCACTTTGTTATGAATCATCAGAAATCCTCACTGAAGCACTGGGAAGAGGGTTATGTGAAAGTCTGAAAAGCAGCATTATCCTGTTGTAAAATGAAAAGGGGGGAAAAAAGGAGTAACAATGGAAAAGGGTATGTTTGTCTGAATTGTGCGCTATTCAAGGAAAGGCAAGTTTAACCTGCTGTAATGCAGGGTCACTTCCTGTTAGCAAAACCCCCTAAAGGGAGAGGGAGGAAAATGTAAGAGGATACTTTACAGTAAAACAATATAGTTATTTTACTCAGAGATCAAGGATTCTTTTAAAAAAAGAGCTTTTGAAAACCTGCCCTTTTTTTACAGAACAGTTTTAACTCCTCCGATATCATATGGTTTTCACTAAGTCATTATTTAAAACTCCAACTTGTCATCTTCTTTCTTGCATGGGCAAAAATGACTTTTCTCCGGACATAATTACCATTTTGCTCCTTTTTCTCCTATAAGCGGCTGAACTTTTACAACTAGGATCTGCATTCACTGAATTTTATTAATGGAATCATTCTGCTTTCTGTTTCTTTGAGTTTGCTTCTCCCGTATCTCCCAAAGCATTACACTTGCATGTCTTTGTTCATTAGTTTTAAAGCCTTTCTTCAGCTGGGATAATAGTAAAACCATATTTTGCTAGTCGTCCAGTTGCAATTCTAGCTAATCTCAGAGGGACATATATATTTCAAGTTTGGTGCGTGGGGATTTAGATATACAATTCCAGATAGGCTTAATGAGAGTAACAGTCCTAATTCCCTACACAGTATATTAAAAACAATCCCAAATGTATAGAGTGAAACTCTGTGATCCTACCTTTAAGTACCTTTACCTTTTTCTTTCTTATACATCATTTGCATCTGCATTCCTTGGTTAAGGTAATTGACAGCTGCTTTGAGAATGAGGGAGTTGATCTTTGGTGCCCATGTCTGCTTTGCTTTGCTGTGTTTTCCTGGGGCCTGGCTGTGCCTGGGTGTACCTTTTGAATGGAAAGGATAATTCTACTGGGAGTTCGAGCAAAGAATTCAGCAAATTGGCTCTGTTATTATTCTGATTGCCTCTAATGTAAGACAAGAACAAGGTGCACCTTTTCTTACTGCCTTAATTAAATACCAAACAAGAAAGCTCCACCATACTGTGAATCCAATAAGGATTAAAGTTTAATTTTAATATTAGTACAAGATCCAAGGCAGGTACGTTTCGTGCAGAAAGGATGCAGAGTTCTTATACCTGCGTTGCATAAGGAATCTTACTTTTTAACACTCTTTCTCAGACAACCTTTTGTTGGCCGAAAATGCTAAGCAGCAGCCATTACATTTCCCTTATTTTAGACATCATTCCTAGTCTTGCTCATGCCTTTCTTTACTTTCTTTTCTAACTCATGTCTTTATAGGGGTTCCCCATACCTTATCAGCAGAATACCACTGGTGGCATTTTTTTTACCAGGGAAGGGGTGTAGTACAAAAGGAAAGGCTGTCCCCATTTGCACTAAATGTAAGAAAATTCCTGGGGCTTAATTCTCAGTTCTTGAAGGTTCCTGTACTTACACCTGAAAGCCAATCCATGCAAACAGCTAGTTTGGTAGTTAGGAGTAAATGGAGAGTGAATACTCCAGGCAACTCTTCTTTCTTTTGCGCATATTCATGTTCTAAGATATTAAGAGATGTGACTTATAGGCAAGTCTTTCATTCACTCTGGTCTTCACTGGTTTATTCTTGCAGCCCATTTTCACCTCTCACAACTGTGCAGTTTTGAATGCCCACCAGCAAAGAGCCTCTCCTGAAGGCACCACAGTGGTTGAGCAGTCCCGCACTATTGGTGAAGAAGTCATTTGGCTTCACAGCACACACATTTGTTGCACAGGCTGTTTCTTGATGCAAAGGCAAATTATCTCCTACTGTGATGCTGCTTTGGAAGAGCAGAAACTCTTTTCTCCTTTCCACTTTCTTTTCTTCCCCTCTCTGATTTCTGCTGGCCAGTAAACTATTTTAATTTAAAAGATGATTTAAAAGGATAATCTGTTTTCCATTCGATTTCTTTCTGTGGTTTAGCTCTCCTCTTTTTTTTTTCCTCCTCTATCCTTCTAGTATCTTGGCTGACTTTGTGAAAAGACTTCCTCCTCTGCTGCTCTGCAGTTACTTAATGCTACCTGCTGCTTTTTTCATCTTCTCCTACTGTGCTGCTTGCTTATACCTCCTCCCACTAGGATTCTTTGATGCCCATGACCCCATTAATCTGTCCCAGTGTTTTTTTTCCCTCTATATGTCATAAAATATTTGTAGAAACCAGTATATAACTGTAGGTACAGGTTTGGTCAGGGATTGGAGGAAAAAATCACTGTAAATGCATGAGCTCCAACAGAGTGTATGAGCAGAATTGAGTCCATCCAGTTTGTTGAGAGTATTTGCATCAAAACTGTTTTCACTGGGGAGACAGCTACATTTTGACAAAAGATAAGGCAAATATTTGCAATGTGTGAAAAGCAAGGAGAAAAATAAGTTGTACCAGAGAGCAGAGGGTGTGATTGGATGCTAGCCTAGAATTTGGGAGCTCTGTGTGAGCTTCTTTGCTTTGACCAGATTTTCTGTATGGCTTTGAAATTGCTTAGGATGGGCTTTATCTCAATGAATTTAATTAGAAAAAAAGTTGGGGATATTTTTTGTCTCTGCTCATCTTCAGGGATCCATCATTAGAGGATCCCTGAGAATCCGGCCCCTTCTCCCTGTACGGGAAGTTACAGAAAGGAACTTGAGATGTTAAAAGCTTTCTGATCTGCATGGTAAGGGAAAAACACTAGACACTGTACCTTAATTGCCTCAGAAATACAGATCCAGGAGCCATTCAGATCACTAAGGTGTGTAGGAGATCATCACTTTGTGGCAAAGAATATTTCTCATTGCTGTGAGTGGATTAAGGATCGAGAAAGTGAACTGAAAACCTCCTGCACAGCACTGCAGGATCTAGTTTTACTTAATGACTAGGAGAAAAGGAAGTGTCTAACATGATTTTGAAGGTCCCTTTCAACGCAAACTATTCTATGATTTAATGAGGTGCCATCTCACTCTTTCCCATGGATTGAGAAACAGAAAAACACTTCTAACCTTCATTTGCCTCAATGTCTAATGCCCTCAACTAAGACACTGGAAAGAAGGAAGTGTTCAGAGAGGTGCAGTTGCTGAAAATGGGTCAGCAAAGAAAAGAATTATATTGCTGCTTTAAGAAAAGCATTTGTCATGAAGCACCAGTCATTTATTAAAGGTCTTATATCCACAATATAGAACAGGACAACCCCTGCGTAGTTCGAGCTTATGGTTAGGTCTGAAATCAGTCGTTGGGTTTACCCCTCGTACCTCCCAAATTTCTTGTTTGCCTTCTTTCAGAGATTTTTAATAGCTATTGATAATTTCCATCTACATAAATCTCTAGGTCTCAGGTCAACTGAGGACTGCCAATAGGCAATTTATGCACATCATTGAAAAGGAAGAGCAGGGTCATGCTGTGTATCTGGCCATGGGAGTGCCTGTCTACCAGAGACCACTGCTGAGTGGTTTATAGGGACATGAAACAATTCCCATCTCTCCTTCCTTTCTCTCTGCTGTCCCCAATTCTTTGGATTTCATTTCCTGATATTTTGGGTTTTTACTATTCTACCTCTTCTCTCTTCAAAACTCAGCTTAAAATTCTCCTTCCTTGAAAACTGAACACTTCTTTGTATTTATTTGCCTGCGTTTTCAGTTTACCAGGGTTCTGCAGGTGGTAGTGGTGGTCAGCATGAACCATCTTTCAAGGTGTGTATAGCACAGAGCTTCCTCAGCTAACTCTGTCCCTTTTGACATGGCAGGGCCCTGCAGTTGTAGATGCTGTGCAAGATCCTTCTCAGCAAAAATACTTTAGGAAAAAGCATGTTTTGTACAAATCAGGCCCTTTTGCCACTGGTTCCTACTACAGCTCTGCACAGAGGTAGAACAGGGCACTAGTAATGCTGGAGACAAGAGGTGTTTCTGGGGCAGCCACTCAATTACAAAGAGGTTAAAACCCTGATCCTGAAACTACATGAACCTTGGTTTTCATCACAGCCACCATGGAATCCGTAACTATAATTTTGACCAGATTTAACCAATCTAAAATGTTTCTTTCAAGTGAATAAGAGACAAGACACATAGGATGCCTTTTTGTCAGAGGTATCTTGACCCCTTCCTTGCTGCCCATCGCAGTGTCTTTATATTGTTTAAAATGGCAGTGCATCCTCTTATTTCTTTTCTTGCAGTGCAGCTGCAAGGCAGTCATGATAATATTTCTATCGCAACTTTCAGAACACACCACTGAAAGCAGTTTTGTAGGGAATAGAAATTATGAGGACTGAAGGGCTGAAAGAAAAACGTTCTCATGTTATAGAATTTGGTGGTTTTTCCTCTTTTTCACAGGAACACAAATGCTGTCGGGAAGCAAGAAGATTCAATGCACCCCAGATGGGAGCAGTGCAACAGGCTCTGGCTCTCTTCCAGATACAGCACCCAGAAAGGCAGTTGCTGTTGTTAGTGATGGCTCATTGGGAAAGAGAGATCCCACCAAAGGCACCTCCAGATCCAAAGAGATCCAAGCACAAGGCATCCTGAAACCAAAAATCTCTGTCTCCAGAAGCTTGTGCGATATAACAGCTTCATCAAGAGCCCCCCTGGAAGAAAACGTTCCTAGGGAAAACCAGCTCCTAAAAAGTAAGATACAAATCCTACTGTGGTTGTTAGGAATATGGTTTCAATAATAAGATGAGATCAGACCCAAAGAAAAAAAAAAGTGAAATAATGGAAATTCAGTCCATTTTAGTCCAGCTTTAAGTGCTGCGCATGAGCCATCTGGTGAGAGATCAATCAACTAATCTGACTGTATAGATTGCTCTGGTTAATAGAAAACAAGATTAAAATGAGAGCGATAGGCTTACTTTGTAAGTAGATTCAATACAATCTTGAAAAAACATTAGAATTACGGAGTCAGGCAGTCCCAGCTCAACCAAAAACCCAGGAATGAGGTTATTTTCACAGCCTTGTTCGGATACCTTTCTTTCACTTCTGCAGTCTTTCTCTTTTTTGACACAACAGCCTGAACTATGAGTATCAACAAGGTTTCAGCATGCAAAATGTAATTTCTTGTAGCTCAGCACCAGTTGGGATGTCTTATTTCCAACATTTATTCATAGAGCTAAAATAGGGATGCCATGAGCAGCTGTATTTATGCATAAGGTATTTTTGCAGGAGACAACTGAGCTATCCCATAGATTAGTTTGGCTTACTATTAATAGGTTTGTAATAAATTTACCCCAAGATTACCTTTAAAATGCTTTTCTTCTTAAAGTGTTTTTTCTTACAGATTTTTTGTAAGCAGATAGGTAAAATTTCATTACTGACTATAAATCCACCAAATATAAGACCTATTTAAATGAGAGAAACCTATGTTCTGATTTCAGTGCCTGGAGTTAAATCATGCCATTTCCCTAACTGGAAGTGACTTAGTTTTACAATAGCAAAGCACCCACTGAGATCTATCAAAGATAAGTTAATCAGCACCTCTGTAAACCTATCTTATTGAGGAGTTTAATTTCATGTTCGCAAGTTTCAAGGGTTTTTTCTTTCCCCCCAAATGTTAACAAGAACAGTATTAGGGAGGAAATACAGTTCAGGCTTTTATAAGGCAAATGTACCCAACACAGATCATTTTAATATGTTTTTTAAGTACAATATAATATGTACAATATGTCATAAAGAGGAAAATATTTTAAGTTTATTGTAACCAAAAATTGAAATCAAACAGTAATGGGCTTTATTCCCAGATATTTAGTTCTAAAAATCAAATTATTTGGCAAGGAAGAAGTGCTCCAGTATGACTTTTCAAGAGTTCAGATGGAGCTCTTCTGAAGTTCCTTTGTTAGTTTGGATTAATGCTGTCCTCTATATGAGAGTGTTGTCAGCTCTGATTTTTGCCTCTTTTGGTCCTAATTTGTGAGGGTATCAGTCACAGAGCATTAATGTATAATTATAACTGTAGAAAATAATCTCTTTTTTTTCTCAATGTGAATTGACAGCTTTTATAATAATATGCTATAATGCACATTAACCTTTTATTTATTATTTGTTTCATGGATTCTTTCCACTTGCTAATGTATATATAAAAATGATAGGAAGCAAACTGTATTATCAACAAAGATCAAAATGAGAGTAGTGTTTATGAAAGTCTCAGTATAGTCAAAAAGAAATGATATGTGTTTAAGGTCCATAACAATATGTTATTTCCTACAATACATGCAATAAATCGAAACGAACTCAAACTACAAGTCGCAGCATGATGTCCTTTGTTTTCCATGGTGCAACCGTGTCACAGAAGCATCTTGCTTTTGGGAAGCAAGTGCCAGCAAATGGAGCTAAACACCCGAGCAGTTTAATTGTGCTTCGATGCGATGTCTGGCTTAATGTGAAAGATACGCTGGGTAGCACAGGGCAGCGAGCAGCACCTATGATTAGATTTGATCTATTCTGCTTAATGAGGCCTATTAATAATACCTTGGTATTCTTATTTCAGAAATTGCCCTCTCTGTCTAATGAGGTGGAGAACGCAATAAAAAATTAACCATGCACTCTTAATGAACTTCTAAATCTCTCCAAGGCGATTATGAATTCCATGGTTCAAATGACAAACTGAAGGAGCATCAGGAGGAGGACAAGCAGGAGGGAGCCAGCAGAGTAACGCTGTCTATGGCTCACGCACCAGATGTTACTCATGGGCAAAGCGGTGCACTTACCTGGCCAGAAAACAGCTCCCAGGCTGAGAAACGTCCACCAGCCCCACAGACGCTGCGGGTAAACATCCATTCATTGTGCTTAATATGGGGATTGGTTTTCTAATTATTATTTTTCTTTTTTGTTATTTTTATTTCATGGGTTATGTTTATTTCCTGAGACATGACTGAGGGAAGAATCATGGAATCACAGTAGAGTTAGGGCTGGAAAGGACCTTAAGATCATCCAGTTCCAGCTGCCATGCCAGGGACAGGGTCACCTCCCACTAAACCATGCCACCCAAGGCTCTGTCCAACTTGGCTTTGAATACTGCAGCGATGGAGCATTCACAACTTTCTTGGGCAACACATTCCAGTGCCTCACCACCTTCAAAGGGAAGATCTTCTGCCTAATATCCAACCTGAACTTCCCTTCTTTCAATTTGAGCCCATCACCCCTTGTCCTATTGCTACAGTCCCTCATGAAGGGTCTCTCTCCTCCATTCTTGTAGTCCCCTTGAGACACTGGAAGCCTCTCTAAGGTCTCCACTCAGCTTCTCTTCTCCAGGCTGAACAGCCACAATGTTCCTCTTTTAGGAGGTGCTCCAGCCCCTGATCATCCTTATGGCCTCTTCTGGACTTGTTCCAAAAGCTCCATGTCTTTGTGTTGAGGACACCAAGGTTTCCTTGGTTGTCTGCTTGCAAAAGCTCTCATTTCAAGCCCCATCTGCCATTCCTGCAGAAGAGCATGCTTCAAATTCAGGGATTTACAATTTTTCCAAAGGCACTTCTGAAATTGTACCTCAAAACTGCCAATTACTATGAGCAGCCACCATAGGTGTGGATAGGACCCTGGGCTGATACCAAACTCCAGATGTGCTTCCCTGTCTTCTCCTCTGGCACATGTTAAAGACCAATCTCCACTCGTCTCTTCTGTCCTAAGACATTCCTAAATGTTGAAGCAGCCTTTGACTGGAAAGCATTTTCCTTCTGGCTCGTCTGTGAATAGATCTGCATGACAATCTAAATAAACTGGAAAGCTTGAGAACTGTCAGTGACAAGCTGCTTTGGTGATGGGGTGAGACAAGGAAATAGGCAAAACATCAAGAACTTGGATTTGGATAACTTATAAAATATGTAATTCAAAACATATAAACATAGAACAATATTACATATTACGTATAAAAAATGTAAGTCTAAAATATGTAATTCAAATATGTGATCTGGAAATTGGGGTTTTTTCAAAGGCTCTCTTTTGTCTGATGTGGTAATGTCACACCAAGGCAGCTTTCTAACTGTGAAAGGAAGTAAAGACAGATGGAAAGGCAGTTTGCTGACTTTTGTACGGATGAGCAATCACTTTCATTGATAATCTCTGACTGAACCCAGTTAGATGCACATCACTTTTTTCCTTCCTTTTAATTCTTTTAAATGAAGCAGCTTCCCTGCTTTATGGACATGATCATCTTAAAGATCTCTTCCAGCCTAATTGATCCTATGATTCTATGTAGGAAGCACTAGAAATCCACAAGCCTCAGTTCATCTGTCGCTCAAGGGAAAGGCTGAAGAGACTTGAACAAATGGTGCAGCTGAGGAAAGCCCAGCAGAGCGAAGCTCCTGCAACCAACCAAGCAGCGCCTCTTCGCAAGTCTACCTCAGCATCCACTTCAAGCAGAAGAAAGCAGTTCACTGTTCCTCATCCTCTCAGTGGTAAGTTGAATTGTGACCAGCAATTGGTCTGTAGCTGTCGTTGAAATCTTGCCGCGTTTATAGTGTTTCCATATTATTTTTGTGACACATTCCTCTTTCACCCCGCCAGTGCTCCAGCATCTGTCCTAATACTCAAAGCAGAAAGTTTCTGAAGCACACAGATGGGTCTATAGAGATAAAATGTTTTCTGTGGCACTGGAAGGAGACCACCTTGGTGCCTTTTTGTCATTGTCACCTGCAGTTGAGTTAAGCATGGTGCAAGTTGCTGCTAGTTGTAGAGGTGATAGCAATAAATAACATTTCACACCTCTCACAGCTTACAGAATGGATAGTTGTAGGGAGAGAAGGGACAGGTAAAGGGATAGGTGGGATAAGGGAGTAGAAGTCCCAATCCAGTCTTCATAGCAGCTTTAGATGTGGACTTGCCTTTTGACTCACGGCACACTCAGCAGGGAGCTATCTGTGAAAGAACACTGGTCTGCCCAGAGCTGTATGCAAGGCTGCTAAATCAATGCATGTAAACTCTGATTTCCTCATTCAAGTTGGTTATATTGGGTTATTACCCTAGTGGAAAAAGGACTTAATACGCAGTGAGTGAAATAGCTCTCTCTGAGAAGCTCCCCCACAGCTCCCTCCCAATAGCATCTCTGCAAATATTATCTATACACAGGATGTTAAATAAATTACATTTAGTTTTATTTCCTTTTGGTCTTCTTTTTGGTTTTTTTTTTGGTTTTTTTTTTCAGTTTTAATTGCCATCTGGCTGTTACTTAATTCAGTTGACTAAAGGAAAATATTGATTTGATTGATTGCCATTGCTTTTTACACTTTGATTGTAAATCTGTGGCTGTTTGAAACCATGTCATTCCTTTGAAAAGTTAACACTGAATGAGATGGGCCACCTGGGAGAAGCAGGAAAGAAAATCTTTGATGTCCTAAGCCCTGGGAAACACCTATTTCCTTTTTTGCTCCCTGGGGAATGAGATTGGGTGCAGGAAAGCTGGGGCTAGTCCCCATCTTGGGCTCTTTGCCTGCTTTGCATTGCAGAGCACTAATTGCTTTCACTACAGCTGTGCTGTTTGTTGTGACGAGGGAGTCTATCTTTCATCAGATAGGAAATGGATTTTTATAGGAAGAACTAAATAAACAGAAGTACACAAAGCACAAAACACAAGTTATATTTTAAAGACTCTCTAAAATCCATTCCCCACTTCCATTATCCAATTTAGAATCATAGAATCATAGAATAGTTAGGGTTGGAAAGGACCTTAAGATCATGTAGTTCCAAACACCTCACACTAAAAGTTAATTTACCTGAGCTGAAGTCTCTCAGGGCCACATTGCCCTGCAGTTTTAGGGCCGTGCACCAGCACCAGGAAGCTCTCCCAGCAGTGGCACAGGCCAGGAGTTTGTCATATATCTTAGAAGAAATAACAAATGCATCCCCTTTTGGTTGGCTTCAAAAGTCCCTCAAACCATTCTCCAAATGCATTATGAAACAAAAAGGTTGAACCTCTTTCTCCTGAAATTATAATTAAAGATTAATCTTTATGCTTGCTTAATGAGTAATAAAAGCATAATATTGAAATATATTAATTAATTATTCAAGCAAATCGCTATTTCCCTCTCTCAGTGGCTAGCCATTAAAGAGAAATTTGTCTAAAGAGAATCTTTAGTTTCTGTAACTCATCTGCCCTCATGTAATTTTCTGTTTGTGAGATCTTAATATTTTTCTAATGACAGAAGTGTCACTTTAAGCATAACTGTGATTAATATTGGATATCCTAGGCCCCTGATAAAGCACAACTGCATAGGCTGCAGTTCAGAAGGCTGTGTAGGAGTGTACCGAGCGTATTTAATTTGCTCTGAGTCCTGACAGTTGGTATTTTAGGGCTTCTCCTGGTGGATGCTATTGTGCAGAAGGATTCGTATCATTAATGAGTCCCAGAGTGGAGGGTTTTGGTTTCCTACCCATGCTCACAAGTTTTCTATCTGCAGTCCTGTTTGCAGAAGAGACAAGGGCTTCTCTCCCATGCTCACCAAGGGTGTCTGTGCTCTTCTGATGTCTCTGCTGATTACATCCCCATTCCACCAGGGTCACAGCCTCCCCTTCCTTTGTTGTCACCATTATTCTATATTCTCTGGAAAGGCCATTTTAGCATGTAAAATGCTTTTACAGCAATGGAGGTCTTTGTGTCATGCATTAGAAAACAAAAGGAAAATAGAAGAAAAATGCAGCTGTAGAAGTGCAAGAGCAGTTCCATTTACTGAGGTGGGAAGTGGACACCAAAATCTGAGTGATTTAAGGATGCCATTTCGTATTACAACCTGAAGCAAGGTGGACTGTGTGCACAAACAGCAGTGTCATTGCCTGCTCTGTCTCTGCACGTAGCCCATCCATGCCCCCATATTTCAGCTGAATCAGTGAGCTGATATAGCAGGAGCTGCTTTTTAGCTATTCTTAATTATTTTTTCTTAGGGTTTTGGTTATTATCAATTAGGTTTCCCTCTTTGAGGTTCAGATCAAATGACTGGTCCAGCTCATCGAGCAGTGGTGTGATCAGATGAGGTGGAGCAGGAGAGGCAGGAGGGAAGGCGAAAGATGGTGAGGGAAGAGAGCAGCATTGCCTCCCTTGGCAACAGCCTTCCTTTTTTATGGGTGTAATGAAACCATATCCTTCCCAAAGAGAGCTCCCAACCTGCTCCTGTACCCCACCCATGCATGGATGACACCGAAAGCTGCCTGCTACTCAAAGTTGGCTGAGCAAAGGACACGGGGCAGGGTTCATTCTCTGATTCTGTATTTCAAAGCCACTTCTTCAAGTGGTAAAGAGCCTGGGGCTTATGCAGGGGTAAAAGTGGCTAGAAGAAGAAAAACATCATCCTACAGTGTGTCTATGTGCCATGGAATCCTGGAATGGTTTGGGTTGGAAGGGACCTTAAAGCTCATCCAGTTCCAACCCCTGCCACGAGCAGGGACACCTTCCATAGAGCAGCTTGCTCCAAGCCCTGTGTCCAACCTGGCCTTGAAC
>JASSUY010020524.1:0-12119 GCA_032466535.1 Forpus xanthops
CGCCCTCAGGGGGCACCCCAGACCTGAGCGGGGCGCGGGGAGGTGGTGCGCATGCGCAGTGGAGCCCAGCTCCCAGCAGGCCTTTGCGCTGCCGTTCCGCCCTTGCGGCGGCGGCGTGCTGCTGCCAGGCCCGGCGCGGGCAGGCCCGGCGCGGCTGAGGCGTCTTAGTGCTCCGTCTCCGGTTAGCTGCGTTCCTGCTGCCCTCGGCCGCCTCCGCAGCTTACCGTTCTGTGTGAGACTCTTGCAGGACGGGGGGACAGTGGCTGCGAGGCACGACAAAAGCTTGTATTTGCCATATTCGTCGCGTTAAACAGCTGAAACGAGTGATAGGGCAAGTTGCTTTGATTTCTGGCATGCTGAGTGCCTGCCTCTGTGAAAAGCACGCCACGGCTTCTGCTGAACTTCCCCTGCTGTCCCTTGCTCGGGTTGTCTGCTCGGCCAGACAAGAAATGCCATAAAACAAGCAGTTCAGCTTCCAGAGCTGCCTCTGCACCACAGTCGGCAGTGCCGAGGCACCCGAAGGTAACAGACAAAGCAGCAGCCGCCGGCCTTCATTAAAGGGCCTTTGCATCATATTTTCTATCAACGTTTCCTGACGATCCTAACATGAAACTCACAGGGATCTCACCTACATGTGGAGTTCACCCCAATCCCTCATCAGTGGTGGGTGTCTTTCCTAGATCTGCATAATCCTGTCAGCTGCAGGTGGCACGTCCGTCTCAGTGACTCTCGGGTGCACACTGAGGGTACACCAGCCACCAGGCCCTGCAGGCACAGTCTGGTGAAAGCCTTTAATGACACATCCTAAACCACTGGCAGTGCTAAAGCTGTTTTAGACAGCAGCAGAGGAATAGGATTCTTTATGCTTAGAAAGCCCTCTTCAAGTCTGTGCTTCTGTTGAACAGAAGCTTGTAAAGTTTCAGGCCAGACATTTGTCTCTAACTGAAGTCCTCTGCTCTGCCCATTTTGTATTTCTCTGCACAAATCTTGCCATTGCTACCGTGATATGGCATCAAACCATATAATCTGACAGGCATTGTTGTGTCTCCTTCCTTGGTGGCTCTTCCTCCATCCAACTTCTCCTCTAGTGCTCCTTCAGCAGGGGTGAGGCTCCTTCCTCATCCCCAGGCTTCACATAGTGGCTGAGGGACCTTTGAAGGTGGCAAGCAGTGAGTTAATTGGGAATAAGCTGCTTTGTAACACCAGTAACGGGTATATTTGTATGCACGCAAACCCAAATCTGCCCAAAGACATGAGTTTGCATTAGCTGAATTTTAACCTGTTAGAAATGAGAGGTTCCTCTGCAGTACAAATTGAGAATTTAATTATCTACAGTTGTCTGTCCAGGCTGGCTGCCCCATCTGAAGAGTGGCTGGTGAATCTGACCAGGCTGAGTCAAAGCTTTGATCTGAGTAGGAGGGCAACACTCTTGAGAATGAAGATGAGTGCTTAAACTGCAGGCCGCAACATTTTAAAAGTTGTATGGTGTGATTCTCGGCCTTCCGTACTCTCTCAAAAGCTACAGTTGAAGTTTACCATTTAGCAACAGCTTCCTTCAAAGCACAGACCTCCTGTAGACGTTACCAATACAACTTTCACTTTTGTTGTTGTCCAGTTCCTGACACTCCATTTTTTTCCACTTTATAAGTGCCTTGTTTTAATCTAGCATATTATATCCAGAATACCATTCCAATTGCGTAATATTAATTTTCAGCCTCTCTTAATTTTAAGAGCATCTGCTTGACAGGTACGTCTGTCCAGCTAAGGATATAGGTAAGGCAAACACTGGTGCACTAACTTGGAAACTTAGGGGAAAGATTTCTTTATGTAACAAGGACATAAGCAGAGGGATCTTTGTTCTTGTGAGATAAACATTTGTCAGCTAGAGTCTTGGACTGTCAGTAATAATTGCTGCATTAAAGAAGTTTAGAACGAATAAAAGAGATGATGACACTTAGTGGCTTACTTCAGATGCTTCTGCCTGTAGTTTAATTGTGTTGTGTTCTTTAATTTAATTGGCTAACATTTTGTTTAGATGAACAAATGCTGAGATGATCCACTTGTCTTTTTAACTATTTAAATAGAGAAACATGTATTTGTTATATGTAGGAAACTTCTGAATTTTTTTTTGTTCTACATATCTCCTGAAGACCATCTCAAAATGACCTGCATATTTAGCTTACATTTCTTTTTTAATGCAAGTTACAGACTATTGCCACCTAGCTGAAGGGGGAAGTACTTTGAATACATATAAGCTCTTATTTTGTACGTTGTCTCCCCATTTCCTTGTACAATTAGATGTCTGCATTTTGAACTGTTTCTTGACAGTAGTCCCAAAAGATCTGAAGTACAATGTGTAAGATACACCATCTATACTGCAAGGTTACTATCAGAATTAAGAAGAAAAGAATTTTTCAAGTTTCAGGTCCTAATGAAAACATGTTCAAGATGTACAGTATTAAACACAGTTCATGTGTCTTCCAAGTCAGCAGTAGATTCTGTTCACCTCAGCATTCCATTCACCTTTAACGGTAGGATGCCAGGAGATACTATCACTTCCCTTGAGCTTTGGCATATTCTTGATTCACTGTTTTGAACCTTAACAAAGGGAGCGTTTGGTAACTGTGTTGCTTAATCTTACAACAAAATAACTATTAGAAGATACATATCTCTGGGTCTTACAGATTAGGTAAGTATTAACAATTTAAAAAATTGAGAGACTTGCAGAAAAAGAGGAAGATGTTATTTTAATTAAGCAAAAACAGAGTTATAATCACTCTTTCTAAAAATAAAATTAGACTCTTCATCAATCCTTAACATCTGCATTTAATATTTTCTTCTAAACAAAAATACAGATGCGATTATGTAGCAAATGACAGTCTTTGACAACATATAGTTTACCTTCTCTTACACTTACTTTAATTCTAATTTGGTCATTAATACTTGACTCATTACTGCAACGTTACTTGTAATAAAAGTGCCACGATTGAACTATAAACATGACATTGCCATCTTAAAACTGCTTTGCTATAAACTGTAGAGAATATACAGAGTTACAAAGTCATTGTGTTTTTATCAAAATATACAAACCCCCCAAACCTAACACAAGCTATCAGTATTTTTCTTATGAACTATACAGTTATATAAAATATTTGTAAAATTATCTTTATATTTATAAATATTCTACCTTATTTGCTTTGGTCTATAATTATCATCATACAAGTCCACTTTGCAGATATCTCTGTGTACTTTCTTTAAAACATCATCATACTTTCCTGTGTTTATTCTTCTATTATCCTTATTTAAATGGAACCAAAGCTGCCAGAACCCAAAATTTCTCAACAGGTTCACAGCATTCACCAATGACAGAATAAATAAGTGGACTACATTATTACTTCAACCAATACTGTATTACCATTTCAATTGCAGTTTTATTGTACCCCTATAGTTTCTTTTAAAATATTCAAGAAGACAAAGTAAACAAACTGTGTACCATATCTGCATGTAGAATGAAGTCGAGGATCACTAACCTTTGTTCTGACTTAATTTTTTAACACTTTACAGAGATGAACATACAAGACTAACTGGAAATGCAGGTTCACTACAACAGAGCCCTATCATATAAAATGCAATTTCTAGACATACACCCTTTTTTGTTTTAATCCTTTAATTGCAGTTAAAATTAATCACATTTTCACAAAATAATACTACTTGCAGTATTTCAGTGATGTCTTTCAGAAGCTTAATTTCCTGATTCTTAGCAAACTCTGAAGCTAACCCTTTGGTGTGGCAGGATGAAGGAGGATGAAGGATCAGCATCTATCTCTTCCTCCATCAACCCATGCCAGGCACCTCTGCTATTTGCCCACTCTGTTGAGCAAAAGGACACTGTGACAGGAAGCCTGCCTGCAGCCAGGTGCAGGCATGGTTTGGGGCTTAACCAGGAAGGGACATAATGAAGGTGAGATGTTGTATTTAAGGCATGGGAATGACAAGAAGCCCCATAAACTGGCCCTATCCCTATTCATACACAGAGTCTGCTTCAGGGATATATATATGGAAGCAAGAAATTATTTACCTACCCTTCTCAAAAAAAAAAAAAAAAAAAAAAAAAAAAAAAGTATTTATGGTGAGTTGCTCTGTTGTTTGTTATCCAAGCATTATTCCAGGATGAGGAGGAAGCCCATGTCTAAATCTCCTCTTCTGCCAATAACGATATTCATAAAAGGCAGGAACTGCAGACCCACCAGGAGATGGATACTTACATACAGGGTTTCTTTTCATTAGGTTGTTTCATGAGAGCAATTTTCTTTGGACAGATGCACCTGAATAGCTATATCAGGCCACTGACATTGGGATTTATGCAGTTTGGAAGACTGGCTATTGTGAGTTTCACTTAATCTTTATTACATGCTTGAGAGATACCATAAATCTGGAATACTTTCCACACAAGCACTCAAGACTTAATGGTTATTATGTTAACTACAAAAATTAAAGGAAAAGTTTAAACCCCTGCATATGTTTTGTAAAGGTTGAGTCACAGAAAAGCACGCCAGCACTCAACTGTACTTCAGCATAACCAAGTTCATGAAACATTTTCCACCTTCACTTTAGAATACACTACAGTTACTTTGTTTATAAACATAATAATTTTTGTTTAAAAATGCAATATATGGTTTCTGCAGCAAAAACTCCTTCTAACAGAGTAGACTGTGAACCTATGTATTTATTTTGCCTAGAATGATTCTGACCCAAAAACAGCACTGTAAAATAGTTCAGTGACTAGTTTCCTGTAATGCTAAGCAGCAGGATTGTGGTTGGTCGTATTCTTTTTACTTTTAACTTTCTCTCTCTCTCTCTCTCTCTCTCTCTCTCTATATATATATATATATATATATATATATTAGAAGTCAATTGTGGCAAAAGAATTTGGGGCCTTCCATATTAAGTCTGTATTATTGCAAATACTAATTTTTCTGTGTTATTTTTCTTTCTTTTGCATATACTGACACGTTTAGACAAATATTTGACCTTAGTTAATGGTACTAATTTGAGTGGAGACGTTTCCCCATTTAATACATTGATATTTTCTCCAGTATATAGTTTTAAATTTCTCTTCTTCACAACTGTCACTCAGAGTATAACTTCTGGAGTTACATTTTGTGTATTTTTTACCTCACTTCCTTCTGAGCCAGGAAAATTAGGATTTTCCAAAAGTTTAGTGCTTTCTTTGCAAAACTGTTCCTTTCTATCTTGTGGACCTTGACTTTTGAATAGATGTTTCTTCTGGTGCATTCCTAGAGCAGCTGCTGTCTTGCAAATTTTGGGGCACTGAAAGCAAGCATACCCTTTGCCATTATGCTCACGTACATGCCTTTGCTCGTGGTTCCTTTTGGTAGAAAGGTACAAGAAGCTCTGAAAGCAGAACTGACAGTGATAGCGTTTTTCTCCAGTATGAATTCTTTCATGTATTTTGAGTGTTTCATTTAAAGTGAATGCCTTATTACAGTATTGGCAGACAAAGTCTTTGACACCCAGGTGAATACGTTCATGTTTCTGTAGATTTCCAGGGACTGAGAAGCACTTACCACAGGTTTTGCAAGTGTAGGGCTTTTCCCCAGTGTGACACCTCATATGCATTTTTAAAGTGGATGGACTTTGAAATTGTTTTTGGCATAATTCACAAACATAAGGCTTTGAGACAGCTCCATGCCCATGTACATGCTCTTGACTTTCTGCAGTGGAAGACTGATCTCTTTCACAGAGCTCACAAGGAAGATTAGGCATTTCTACATTCTCTTCTTGATTGCTTGCCTTTTCCTCAGGAGCAGTCCTGAGTGCATACTCTCTACTGCTCGTGTTCTGGCTTTCCATAATGGTGTTCTTGCTTCCGTGCTTTTTCCTCCATTTGGTCTTTTTCATTTTTCTTAGCTGTTTGGATTTCTTTTTTGGTTTGTAATTATAATAGGGTCTCCAGGGTTTATCACTGGAGTCCTGGTCACTTACGTCATCACACATTTCTGTTGGCTCCAGGCATTCTGAGCTATAAAGCCTAGATGGGCTTCTTTCTTTCACCTCCATTTCTGATTCCTCATTTAGATTGTCCTGTTTGGACTCATGTTTAGATTTTCGTCCCCTTTTACAAAACAGCTTAGATCCCAATATATGTCTTTTTACAATAGCCTCATTACCAATTTTTACAGTTATTTGACAAAGAGGTGCAACATTGCTGTCAGTAGATGTCCCAGGTAGGGCAGGCTTTGCAATGTATGTTTCAGTCTTACTCGATTCTTCAACAGTATTTGTTGTTTTGCTAGATGACCCTCCAGATCCTGCAGTGTGCTGCAAATCCTCAGTTGCTTCTGTTCTGTTGTACAGCAGTGTTTTCTTTTTATCCTTAATAGTTTTGGATTTTGGAATGCATTTCCCGTAATTATCTGACCCATATTTACAATCATCATTTACAGACTGACTTGGTAGATTATTTGAAGATTGTATCTTATTGTTTTCTACAGAAGTAATTGTTTTACTGTGCATTATAACTGATGAAACTCTGCTACTGTGCATTATAACAGAGGGGGCAGAACTGCTGTAACTGATGACAGAGGTCGAGTTTTCAGTCACATTAGTTAAAGACACAACTGAGGAATCACACTCCTGAGCAGCAGAGTCATTTGCAGCAGTGGAAACTCTTTTTTCAGTTGTGAAAAAGTCCCTCTGCAGGTCAGAATTTAAGACCCCTACTCCCCAAGAGGAAGAATTCTGAGTATTTGTGGAAGCTGGTGCATCATTACATGAAGATGTATCCAAGGCAAGAGTTCTGTTTGTTGCTATTATATTATGTTGAAAATTCAGTGGTGGTAGCTCAGAGCTAAGAGAACTCTGAATGAAACAGTTAGTAGAAGCAGTTTCATTAACTTGGCTACTTGTTTGAACATTTTCATATGAAGAATTTCGGTAAGACTTATAAGGCAGTCGCCTGCATTTCATAGGTAAGAGTCGATAAAGTTTGTATGGGTACATACTTGGTTTTAAGCCTCCATTGGCTGTCTTTTTATTAACTGAGAGGCGATGGTCAATTGCATGGAAAGACTTCTGATGATTTTTTAGTATATAGTAAGTCATAAAAGTCTCCAGACAGAAAATGCACTGATACCGTCTTTCTCCCGTGTGCCAGATCTCATGTCTGGTGCGATACTCAGCTAATGCGAATACTTTATTGCAGTAGTGACAAGGATATGTTCTTCTCCATGAATGCACATTTGCATGTCTTCGAAGGCTAGACAATGTTACATAGCTACGCTTACAGACAACGCACGTATATAATATCTGCCCATCAACAACTTTAACCAAATGATCTGTTTCTGGTAAAGTGCGGTTTGCATTAGAATAATCAGTGATGCTGTCAGACAATAGAGGCTCTGCATTTGCATATGAACTTCCATTCCTTCCATCTGCAGCATTATAGTTCTCCTCTAGATTTTGTTCGTTTCCATTATGAACTGGTAAGCCACTTGATCTCGTGCAGACTTGTTCATGGCTCTCCAGTATATTTAGATTTGCAAATTGTTTGCTGCAGTATTTGCATATGAAAGTTTCCTGATGCTCTGAATGGAGCTGAAGATGAGTAGTCAGTAACGCCCTGTCATTGAATGATTCTGCACAAGAGTTACAATTGTAAACGGGTGGAATGACAGTCGCCACAGATCCAGAAGCATTAGCAGAATTGTTTTCTTCTTCCCTGGATAAATGCAGATCTCCTGCTTTATTTTGAGGTTTTGGAAGGGAAGTAATTGTCGTATCAGTAACTGCTTCCTGTTGGATTTCTGTAGTGGTTACTGTAGAGGCAGGTACTTTTGGTACAGCTGAACCAGTACCTTGGGGTTTAAAAGTTGTTTTAGGAGTATTACATGTTTGTTTTCCTGGCTGAACAAGTGATGTGGCCTGCAGATTTCCATAGTGGTCTTCACCCACCTTGTATGAAGGGCTCCGGTCCTGCTCAATAAAGGGTGTTCCTTGAAAAGTGTCTCCCCCAGAAGAAACTGCATAGGAGTGTTCAGCCAGTGTACTGGCTGGCTCAGCATCTTTGCAGACATCACTTCTGTCAAGGCTGATGCTGGGAGCTTGTGTTGTCTCGGATACCTTTTTAAAGCTTGCCCTCAAATCAAGTGGAGAAAACAAACTGTTTTCTGTTTCAAAGATTGAGAATGCATTTGTAATGCGTGGTCCATTTGTCACAGCGGAGTCTTCATGTCTCTTTTCATGTTTTTCCTCTTTGACAGCCCCTTTTTCATTAACACAGTATACGTAGGGGCAGGGGGAACTTGAAAAATTAACGTCTGTAAGATCTTCTAGGAATGATATTCCCAGTTTTTTCCCTGCAGCTGCAAGGTCTGTTACAGTCTCCTGCCTTTTGACAACTACTGTGGAACTGTAGATGTAATTCAGTATTTCTGTAAACACTTCAGCTTTGAGATCATCTAACTCCAGTACATGACCTGAAATACAGATAGTACGACTCCAGAAAATGTTTTTAAAGTAAAGGCTTGAAGCTGCCAGCACATTGCTATGGGCTTTAAATTTGGTATCTTCCACGATGATGGTGACATCACACAAAATGCCCCGAATGCGCTGTTCATTTAAAATGGAAAGCACAGTGTCACTGTGGAAGTCGTCCTTGAGATCCTTTGAATGGGACATGACTGTCATCTACAAGACAAAGAAAACAGGAAATATATTTAAAAGGCATTTTTTTATCCATTTGTTGCACCAATTGATGAGGTCAACAGAAAGGACACTGATGTCAACAAAAGAGCAGGCTCACTTCACTATGTCAAGGCAGTACTGGAATAAAGCAATGCATTCAGCTTAAACAGTAAGCTTGTTATACTCTAGTTTTAAGCAGCAAAGAAAATAAGCAGAGTAATGCACCTAATCATTACTACATAAGGTTAACTATAGTGATTACGAAAGATGCATCCACTGTTGCCCTTATATTTTACCATCATCCAGATCTGCAACCACTGGGGAGCTCCAGTTGCAGTGAGGATTTGGAGAACCTGTCCTGGGAACTGGGAGGTCCTATGCAGTGCATGCAGTCATAGGTGAGGTCTCCAAAGTCACTGCAAGAGGGTCCAGCTTTTATATAGTTGAATAAACATCATGTAAAACATCGCGTGCAGAAACATCTAGTGTCACCCTCCCCGTTGGTTTCTGCCCAAGCCAATCCATGGCTCAAGGAGGAGCCAAGGGAGTAAATCTATCTATTTTAGCTTTGACCACATATTTCTCAACAAGGCCAGACGTCTGATTTCACGGCCTTGCAACGCGTCTCTAAATAAAGAAGGACCATTCTGCTGGTTACTGTTACACAATAAGCATTACAGCAAAGCTTTTATATGTTGCCTTCAAAATGAACATATTCATACTAAAATAGATAATGCATTGCACAGGTGATCAGTACTATGCATATATATTGTTGGGTTGTAAGACTTATCTTTGGTTCAGGGCCTATTGTTCAGGCCTCAGTACTTCACCATTTCAGTTACACATTAAGTTTACAGTTATATTGTTATTTTGTGTATATATTTAATCCATTAACCACTAAATTTAGAGTGAAATTTTGCCACAGCATTTCAGCTTGAAGTCATCTTAGGTTTAGCGGTGCCCATAATACTAAAGGTAACTATACACAGATCAAGGACATAGGAACACCAGTATCTCCTCAGCAGGTGGCAGAAGATCTCTGTCCCCACATGGGTCTGTCATCCAATGACTGGGGGACTAGGGACCACTGCCCACACTTTCTGTTGTGCCAGTAGGCACATCTGCTCAGGTTCACAGTGAATGACTCACTGAACCCTTGAGGTAGTTGCAGTTGAGATATTTGGTAGACATTATGGGGAAGGCTAAATTGCTGTGGTTCTGCAGATACTGAGGTCTTTGTTTTCTCGTGCTGTTTGCCAGACAATGATTTTACAACTCAACTGCATTTAATCTCCTTATTAAGCTGATATTTAAAACAGGGATCAGAGATCACATGCAATTAAGTCTGGCACATGATAAAGCTCTGTAAACACACCTTAAAGAAAATTACCAACTAGACTCTTTGTAAGACAGGTAAAAGTAGTACCACAACATAGTACTCTACTAAATTAGAAATACGTTCTAAACATTCCACCTACTGCTCCAAACTTCAGTGTTAATCTTGAAAATTCTGATTATGACCTTTAACCTCAAATAATTTCCACTAAAAAATGCCAATATAGTTACTGAAATGGGTTCGGTGGTGAAATAAAGGTTTCACTAAGCAAGCAGCAATGGCCATTTAGAATACATTGGCTCTCTCACCTTTCCAAGCTATTTGGAAGTAACCTGTTCTTGAAAAGAGGGGTTTTATCACCAAGTAAATAATCTGGGACATGCATCCTTGCCCTAGCTAATCTAGTTATGTTTTGGACATTTTACCACAAATCCACCAAGCACTTCACTGCAAATTAGACAAAAAAACTGACAACCTTACTGTGAAGACAAACACAATGAACTGTAAAAAAGATCATAATTTGTTACATTATGAATTAAACTTGGAGGTAAAATTTGTATCTTGCAGCATGGCCACCAGTTCTATCAGGAAGGTCTTGTCTACGCAAATGGTCAAGATTTCTAACACAGTTTAATGGCTGAAATTTTCCAATGCACAGAAATCAGAAAAAAAAAATACTCCTGATGCTTATATATGCCATGGATGTCAAGAAATTAGTTCATCAATATAACTGCAATAGAAATGCTGGCATGCATTATTTCGATGATCTGGTCATTCACAGCAGCCGTAAATCTAGCTGCATTGTTTTGTGCCTTTAAATCTTAATACCATAGTTTATCATTTATTACACTTATTTATCATCAAACAAGATATATTATTTTGGAATAATCACCTGAAATTCACAGAAATTAGGAACAGTTATTCATTTAGGTTCGGTATCTGAAAATGCATATGAAATTGTAGGTAGTTTTTAGCACATCAAGTCTTCCACAGAAAGAATACTGAAAAGAACACTTTTCTTCAGGCAAGCAGCCACTATCCCATAATTGATTCTTTTTTCTCATTGACAATGTCTGAGATTACATCTGACTTGCTCATGTGATGCACTAGAAACCAACTGTCAGACTTCAAAAGCATTTCACAACAGGAGCTATTGATAGAGTTATTTCCTGAGTATAGGAAATAAATTATGTCAACTCTACCTCCCAGTGAACTGCCCCACAGGAACTTCCCTCTGGTTTTTTCTGTTTCTTTATTGGAGACAGCTGGATTTAGTACAAAGACACATCATCTGACATGCTATTTGCTAAATGTATCAGACCACTACTACACTAAGAGGCATTTATAAGCAAGGCCTACAAACCCAAGTGTTTTTAGTAGAAGTGATCTTATTCTACTAGTTATTTCAAAATTTACCCTCCTGAGAGGCAAAGTGAATTTTCAATTTCTACTTCCATGTACACAGATTGCCAGGTTTTGTAGTTCTGGTTATTCAGGCATGTTCAGTAAAACATCAAACTAGATTCCTTGTGTAAAAGTACCAAAAGCTATAATTTGCTATTTGGATTTTTTTTCCTGTGCACTAAACATCCGCTATAATAATATATATAATTGGAAAGTTATACAGAAAAATTCCAGACCAAATTGATTTTCAGAGCCAATACTTTTTGCTTCTCTATCTCAACCTACGCATTCCCCAAATAGCCCATTTATTCATAAGTCTATTGATTCTCTACTAACTTTCATTTTGCCTGTCTTGTTTTTTGCATTCATGAAAAATATGACTAAAATTCTATAAAAGCAAAATGCTGTACCTAGCACACAAAAAAATATTTTAGGAATATTTTACATTTCATTTGCAGTTCATGCTGCAAAAGGAAAACCTGCTCTTCAGTTTACAAGGGAGCTCTACTAAGACCAAGATACTCAGAGATCAAATTTTAGAGACGTATTATTATTAGCATTATGATTATATATTTTTAATTAAAACACTGAGAAGTACATTGGTATGTTACTATTCTTCTGTATGGTTTTTATAATATGGAAGAAACTTTAGTATTATTTATAAATGATGCCC
>JASSUY010020525.1:0-14869 GCA_032466535.1 Forpus xanthops
CCCCATCCCTGGCAGTGTTCAAGGCCAGGTTGGACACAGGGGCTTGGAGCAACCTGCTCTAGTGGAAGGTATCCCTGTCCATGGCAGGGGATTGGAGCTGAATGAGCTCTAAGGTCCTTTCCAACACAAACCATTCTGGGATTCTGTGATTCTATGGTCAAATGACTACAGTGACTCGGTTACAAGCTTTGCTGGGTCACCCTTTGGATGTTAAAATTTAGCTTGGTTGAATCCCAGCCATGAACGAGGAGGGAAAGGGGATTTCTAAGAACCACATCCTTCTGCCCCTGAAGTACTGACTCCCACAGAGATCTCAGTGTACCTGTGAAAAGCAGTGCTTGTTGGTGGATGAAGCAATATCTCAGCATAAGTATTTGGCTGACACCTGGCATTTCTGTAGGACGCAAGCGTCTCACTGATCTCATGTGGCTGTCTTTTTGTTGGTACTCTGTCGGGTGCATAACCTCTGTGAGCAGAGCTACATGTGGTACCACTGTCCTCTGGGGAGCTCCTTGGCTGTTTTTACCCTTCTGCAGTCCCCATGACACTGTCCAAAGTGCAGGGGCAGAGAAGAGCCTCCAACCTCCTTGTCTCTCTCCACGGGCTGCAAAGCTATTGGCTTCACTCAGTCCTCATCTGACTTCACTAGAAATAATTAAGCCAACCAAATTTGGCTGTGGCAGCATTGCCGAGCTGATCTGTGTGATTTTTTGTGTTTTACAGTATATCTCTAAGAATGTTTCTGCCACTGAGCATGTGATCCGAAGGGAAACAGAGACAACCTTTTCAGGAAGTCACTCCTGCTCTCCATCTCATCACTGCTCCACAGCCACTCCAACATCCAGTCAGAGGTGATGTATACTGTTTTCCCCTGAACCTTCTCCCTCTGTTTGCCTTAGGATGCTATGAGATTCAAAGCCAGCTACAGTTTTTTTCTTTCACCTCCCTTTCTTGTTTTCACTTGTTGTTTGGCACTATGCTGGCATCCAGGCCATGGTGACACTGCTGGCCTTCACTGGCACAGCTAGTTAGTGAGAGGTGTGAAAAGGTGTGATCCTTGACCTGCAGCAAGGTGCCAGCAGGAGCCTGCAGCACTGACATAACTGTAAACCAGGAGGAAATGAAGTTGTGCTTTCATGCTTTGCACAGACATGAATGGGAGGCTGCATCTAGGAAAGGTTTCGCAAGCTGTGTTCGCAGCCACACTGACACCTGCAATAATTCATTAAGCACACACAGGTTGTTTCATGCTTGGTATATTTGGAATGTATGTGCCTTGTGGAAGGTAAAGTATGCAAAACATCACAAAACGTTTTGGGCAGTTCCTCCAAGTTAGGGTCTGAGTTGGGAGCCATAGTTTTTCACCAGAAAAAGCCCACTCCTGCGCGATTTATGACAGTCCAGAAAGTTCCATTAGAATCACAACCCAGAGATCACCCTAGAGAAGGTCCTGCATCAGTTAGAATTCAGATGTTCAGGTTCCTCCTCTACACAGCTCTTGTGCTTCTTCCAGTAAGAGACAGTGTTTCCCCAGGAGAGCACTTGCCTTTGATAAGTGACTGGAGGAGCAGGGGGTCAGTGACGTATAGGTCACATTGCATTGACTTTTTATAAAGCAAATCATGTCCTGGCTTGTTTTCTTTAGCCCAATGTGTTTGTGTCTGTTTTCCAGGAAGCAATGAATCCTTTCAGCTAAAACTCAAAGTTAGCTCCCAGCAGGTTTCTTCAGGGTTCAGTCATTCATCAGGGATGAGCAAGTACTCTCCGGGTGCAACGTGTCAGATCAATTCCAGATATTGAACTTAGGTTTTCAGGTGAATTCCTCTGCAGAATCCTCTGGC
Source organism: Forpus xanthops (assembly GCA_032466535.1). Taxonomy (NCBI): domain Eukaryota; kingdom Metazoa; phylum Chordata; class Aves; order Psittaciformes; family Psittacidae; genus Forpus; species Forpus xanthops. The sequence goes on from JASSUY010020525.1 coordinate 1,842, forward strand.
TAGACCTCCAGCAAGCAGAGAGGGAGCCAAGAATGACTTGGTGGGCTGGAAATGGCTGCCTTTGTCCACAGAAATCCTCTTCCTGGTGTGTTTTCCAGGGTTTTTACAATTCAGATGCTGCAGCTCAGCCCTGGCTAGGTGTGTACAAGCTTGAGCCAGTTGCACAGAGGCCCCTGTGCCTGCAGAGCTGCACCTTGCTGGCTTCCCATGCTCACTTCAAAGCCCTGGGACCCTGGGGCCACCTCTGGGAAACTCCTGAAGATGCAAAAGTATGTCTGGAAGGCAGCATTAACCCATCACAGCTATGGGGAGACACCTACCTCGCATAGCCTCTGGTCCTGGCTATCTGCCACCTAATCTTCCTGAGTCAAGTGCAGTGAGCAGGTGTTTCTTGAAGTCATGCCAGAGGCAAAATACTGGCATGATCAGGCTCTGTTTTACTCAATGAGCGCCTCTAATGAGGGCGCCGTTTGAAGTCATAAATGATGTGGTGGTTGCAGCCAAGCATGTGCCTGGAGCCATCAATAATTAACAAGTTCTTGGGAAGTCTTAATGAGGGCTGTGGTCCTCTGCAGCCCCCCACCCCAAATCCTCTGCTGGCACACCTCCATCTGCTGCAGTTTGGGAGTTCAGAGCTTCTGCTGTATCAGGCAACATATTTCTGCTATGGAGCAGGGTCAGCCTATGGCCATAGTGCAGGTGGACCTCAAGTGAGCACATGGCCCTTCACATCCCCAGAGAACTCTTGTGGGATGTCTTCTTTGCACCAAGACCAGGGCAGGGGGAGCTCCAAGTGCTCAGGAAGGTCTATCTAACTTATCGCAGTTCTTGCTTAGCACCTTGTGTTTTGCTGCCAAAATCTTTTATAAACCAGTGGAAACTGAACATCCAGACCTACGTTTGGGATGCTTTTCTCTGCAGATGGAAAGGCAATTTTGAGCAGGGTTTTTGGTTTTTATTATCTCATTTCTGGTAGCATTTCCGAAGGAGCTGTTGTTTGGCAATGCAGAAGCATCTGAAGATCCTTTGCAGACTTGCCTTGGCACGGCCAGTGCATTGCTCCACACCCAGAGCACTTCACAAGCACACAGTAGAATTGCCCTGGCCTCCCTCCAGAGGCTGCCCCATCCTATCACCAGCTGTCAGGAGGTGGTGTGATAAATACCTGGGATGCACTGATTTGCTTTTACTCTCTGATCATATCTTCAAGAATTAGCAAAAGCAACTCAAAGGCAGGGTTGGGAAGTTGGGCGTCCGAGGTCAGATGTATCCTACTGAGAGAGAGAAAGGGGATGCCAGTGCAGAGCGGAGTGTGAGTTGTGCCTGAATGCAGCTCTTTGGAGAAGACCTTGGAGGGGATTCCTTGCTCACTGTCCATCTGGGGTTTGTTCCACAGACATGAGAGCCACACCTGGAGCTTGGAGCGGACAGAGAGCCTGACTTCAGATTCCCAGTCTGGGATAATGCTGTCCTCAGTGGGAACCAGTAAATGTAACAGCCCTGCGTGCGTGGAGGCACGGGCTCGCCGCGGGGCTACCTTCTGCATCGAGGACTCCCGGCGGCCCATGACGCAGTATCGTGACTCAGTGGATTCTCTGCGGGACTCACCACACAGCGAGAGGTCAGACCCCACTGCTTGCTGCTGCTCTGGCACAGCAGAGGCAAGCCATCCCTCTGTGCCAGACACAAAAATGACCCCCCAGCGGTCCTGCAGTAGCACTGGAGAAACTCCAGCTCTGGTCCTACCAAAGAAAGCCACTACCGCAGGATGCCACTCTGGTAGTGCTGCAAGCACTGAACCCTGCCCACATGGTGACAATGTAGGTTTGGAATGCAGGGGTGCAGACAGCAACTGGTGAAGAAAACCTAGTTGAGAATACACCCAAGGCAACTTGGTAGGCTGGCAGCTCAAGCAGGATCTGGCCCTCAGGTATATGGGAGAGAGATGCGCATCCTCAGTGTAGTCCTGGGTCATATGATGAGCAGGAAGGCTGATTAAGCAGACACCCCCATTCGGCACTACAGAGAGGGAATGAAATGTGCTCCTTAGAAAGATACTGAAGGAAGGGCTGTTTGGAGAGGGGCTGGACCAGACCTGAGTTGCCACACTGGTGTTCTCACTAGAGTAGATGAAAGCAGTAGATGCCTTTTAGAGAGAGAGAGTTTTTGCTAAGCTAGAGGAAGCAATGCCCGTGCTTTCCCCCTCTGTGGCCTGAGCAGAAGGAGGGCCTGGGCAGCTTCCTCAGATGCAAGCCTTGCAGCTTCATGGGGGAACAAAAAGCAGCTGTCAGGCAGAGGAGACACAGGGAAGTCTGCTGGGAGATGGTACAAGGTTTGCAGCAGTGAAGGGTGGGAATTGCACACCAACTCCCTTGGGAGAGGCAGTCCTGGGATGCACTGTGCATGGTGCCCAGTCATCCACCGAAGCCAGCAGCTCATCCTCCTTCAGCGGAGCAGTGCAAGGTCTCTCTGGCTCTGCAGGAGATGCTGAGCTCCAGGACCATGTGCACTGGAGCGCACATGGCTGTTCAGCAGAGCAGAGGCTCAGCTGAGGGTTTTGGAGTTGTTTGGTGTCTAAACAGATGTGTTTCTTCTCCCAGGTACGTGTCGGCACTGACCACACCAGCACGCCTGTCGCCTGTCGACTTCCACTACTCAATGACCGCGCAGGTGCCCACCTTCGAGATCACGTCCCCCAACTCAGCGCACGCTGTCTCCCTGCCGCCGGCGGCCCCCATCAGCTTCCGCGTGGAGGAGCAGCAGCCCCTGCTGCGGCGGTACCAGCTCCCCTTCCAGGACACGCAGCGGTACGACAGCTACTACCAAAGGAAGACCTACCTAAACGACAGCATGGGGAGCCTGCCCTCCAGCCCCTTCCGCATCACGGAGGACGACGAGTACGAGACGACGCAGGAGTACGTCACAGCGCTAGAGCAGCCAAAGAAAACAGCCAGCAGCAACAGGCGGTGGAAAAAATCCAAACTGAATGGTCACATCCCTCACAGAGCCAGAGCTGTGCGGGACTCCTTCTCCTTGAGCAGCGCCTCTTACAGTGAGTCTGACGAGGAGCTGGTGGCCGAGAGCACGCCGTTCCTAAGCACTCAGAACAATGAGGTGGTGCACACAGGGTCGCCGCCGCTGCACCGGCCGGGTGACAGCCGGACTCACTACTCCTGCAGCAGGCACAGCGTGCCTGGGGAGAGCGGGCGCAGCAGCCTGGCTCACACAACGCCCAAACCCGACCCGGATCCTCTCTAGGCCCCTCGCAGACTTGTGCACCCACAGACATGAGCTGTACGGAGGAGGCCGAGGAGGGGAGATGAGACAAAACAAAGATAAATATTTTTATTTTATATAAAAGAAGGGGGGGGGGAAATTATAACAAATAAAATGTTTTATTTTCATTTTAGCAAAGTTGTCTTATAATAGCTAACGACAATGACTTTTTTATAAGGAATCTCTATTTATATGTAATGTCTTGATTTACAGCTTCCGAGAAAAAAAAAAAGTAAAAAAAAAAAAAAGAAAAAAGAAAGCAAACAATAAAGTTAAAAAAAAAAGTGGGCCAATTTTTGACTACTTAAAAAATAGAAAAACAAAACTATCGTGGTGCCTTTTGCTGTATGCTAGTGCTGGGATTCATGCCGAGGAGTCTGTTTCAGTAGCATTTTTTAAGATCATAGATTTTTGTTTGGCAGACAACCTGTCACAAGGGCGCTCCTCCGTTGGAAGAAAGCAGCCTTGCCACTTTGTCCCGTACCCTGCTATTAATGATCTTATTCTTCAAGGTATTGTTTAAACACACACCAAGGACATGAGTGGGAGCATTACCATTATGTCTAATGGGGATCTGTCTTGCCCTGTAAGATACTTGTGTTTTCACTTAAATCAGAAGAAAAAAGAAAGCCAATAGCACCATACTGGAATGGAGAAGTGATGCTTCTTTTGCCACACAGGTAGGAAGAGAAAACACAGTTGCCCAGCAGCAGCAGCCCTTACAGGATAGCTGTCAACCTTTGGCTGTTTCGCCTGTGGGTCTCAAGTTGGGTCGGTACAGGTTTGTAGTCAGACAAGGCAGATGCCCATATGAACATGGTGAGATAATGCCCCATCACGTAGGGTTGAGCCCAGCGCACTGCCCTGGCTGGCAGATGGCACAGTGTGGTGGTCCCAACAGATCTGCGGTGCTGTACCGGTGCCATGCCAACTGCAGCATCCCCTTCACAGAGCAGTGTAGCTGCAGCGTGGTGTTGCCGTAGGGCTGCCGGGGCTGCGGTGTCCCACACACCATGGTTCAGGTGGTTCTGAAAGGACACATGGAGTTGGCCCCATGGCGCAGCACAGCCAAGGTTTGCCCTGGTCACTGTGCCAGCCCGCTGCCGGCCATGCTGCTTGAGGTTTGGCAGGAACCAAAGCTCTGCTTGTCACTCCTGTGCTGACCGGACAGGTCCCGCGTGGGGCAGCCCCAGTGAGTGGATTCCTCAGTGCCATGTGTAAAGACAGTTGTTATCGTCACATCTTGCCACCGGTGATGGACATCGTGTTTCCAAGCTCGGAGCAGCTCTGGCCATCAGCTTGGTGGTGCAAAGAGACAGTCCTGCGTGTCCAGGCAGCAGAGCACCCCGTGGAAGCACCCCTCTCTCCTCAGTTCTCTGCAGCAAACCTGTTTACATTGTAGCCTGACTTTTTTCTTTTTATATTTTTACTTCTGCATGTCCTTTGCATTTCAGATACTGTAGATTGGATGCATGGTGAAGCTGTGACTGAGAAGATAATACAACAATTGACAGTGTATTATTTCATTTAACTTTTAGCAATAAAGTAACTAAACCCTCTATTCCTCACCCATGATGGGGTCAGATAGAAAACTCTGCTAATTTGTCATAAGATGATAGTCAAAGTTTGCTCTGGATTGTCTGAATGTCAGAACTCTCGACTGTTTAACACTTGAACATTTTTTATATTATAAATAAAATAAGAAATAACAAGCTGTGGGCTGCATTAATCTCAGGCAATTTGGGGAGCAAATGGGGAGCTGGTACCATATACACAATCACGGGCTGGTTGAGGCCGGAAGGGACTTCTGGAGGTCATCTGCTCTAATTCACCTTCTCCACCAGCTCACTCAGATGCAGTTGCCCAGGACTGTGCTCAATCTGAGTATCTCCATGGATGGTGACACCACATGTTCTTTGGGAAACCCCTGCCAGTGCTTGGTAACCCTCAAAGAGGAAAAGTGTGTTCTTGTGTTCAGGCTGAATTTCCTGGTTTTTAATTGTGTGTCCACTGCCTCTGATCTTGTTACTGGATACTGCTGAGGAAAGCTCAGCTCCTACTCCTTCACTGCCTCCCATCAGGTGTTTATACACATGCACAGCTCCCTTCTCTCTGAGCCTCTTCCAGGCTGAACAGTCCCAGCTTTCTCAGCCTCTCCTCACATAAACATCTGTACAGACACAGAGATGGGTGGTTTTTTACCTGGCATGGACATTTGACTTGTGTCTACTCTGGAGACAGGTTGAGAGATCAAGGCATGTTCAGCCTGGGGAAGGGAAGGCTCTGGGGAGACCTTAGTGTGGCCTTTCAGTACTTTAAGGGGGCTTGTAAGAAAGCAGGGACAGACCTTTCAGTAGTGCCTGTTGCAGTAGGACAGGTGGCAATGCTCTTAAACTACATTCAGACTAGATACAAGTGGAAGAAATGTTTTTTTACAGTAACGGTGTCAAAACACTGGCACGGGGTGCCCAGAGATGTGGGAGATGCACCATCCCTGTCAGTGTTCAAGGACAGATTAGATGGGGCTCAGAGCAGCCTGATCTAGCTGATGTCCCTATGGGGGGTTGGACTAGATGAGCTTTAAAGATCCTTTCCAACCCACACCATTCTATAAGTCTACCCAGGGCTGGCACAGCAGCATCTGCATTACAAGAAGGCTGCAGCTCCTGCTGGGGTGCAGCACTGTGGGGTGTGCTCAGCGCTCACTGCAGCTGATCCACACCAGGCATCACCATCACGATCTGCTCTCTGAGGCCTTTGGAAAGGAGCTGTGGGTTTGCCCAGTGCTGCCCCACGCAGAGGGGCGTTTTACTGCTCACTGGGATCTCTGATGCTTTGCATTTGCTGAGACACAGCAAGATTTGAGCCATGGCAGCTTCATGATTTCTTGTAGTGATTTCTTGTTCAACACGCCCCTTGATTCCCGTAACGGTGTTCTATTTTTGGAGGGACTTGCACTACTTCAGTTTTCTCTCCAATTGCCTCCAAAGGAAGCCTGTATCTCTCTCCTTTTTCCCTGACTGGTTTATTTTTAGACCCATCATTTCCATCCATGTGTATTCCTAGGTTTTGGCTGTAAACATTTTACAGCAATTTTCACAGGTGGGGGCAGCCTCCTGCCAGCTCTATTCCACATGTATGATGCCTTTGCCACCCTTCCCAGAGGGGAAGGAATTGCTTTGCTGGCATAGAGGGGGTGATGCAAGCCCAAGAGGAGCATCAGATCCTGGCTTTGGGATTGAAGAGCCTACAAAACGTATCTGTAAAGTGAATTTGGTGTCATGTTGTATCTGGGAGAAGAGGCCTGGCAGGAAGGTCAGGCTGCACCAGCACTGCCAGGGCATGCTGTCCAAGTGTCAGCACTGCCTGCTGGAGGAGCTGGCACAGGTGAGGATGGGCTAGAAACTGCATTTGCTACCTCAGTGAGAAAAAGATGTGGCTGTTTAATTCCTCTGAGATGCTGCTCTTCTCTCTGTGAATGTCTGAATCATAGATTCATAGAATCATAGAATAGTTAGGGTTGGAAAGGATCTTAAGATCATCTAGTTCCAACCCCCCTGCCATGGGCAGGGACACCTCACACTAACCTATGTTACCCAAGGCTTTGTCCACCCTGGCCTTGAACACCACCAGCAATGGAGCATTCACAACTTCCCTGGGTAACCCGTTCCAGTGCCTCAACCACCCTCAAAGAATTTCTTCCTCAGATCCAATCTAAACTTCCCCTGTTTCAGTTTGAACCCGTTACCCGTTGTCCTCTCACTACAGTCCCTCATGAAGAGACCCTTCCCAGCATCCCTATAGGCCCCCTTCAGAAACTGGAAGGCTGCTATGAGCCTTCTTTTCTCCAGGCTTAACAGCTCCAACTCTCTCATCCTACCTTCATACAGGAGGTGCTCCAGTCCCCTGATTATCCTTCACCTCCAGGGACGGAGAGAGGGAGAAAGAGCATTTTCTTCCTGGTCACAATCATATTGCTCAAACAAGGCACTTTGGCTGCTCAACACATCTCCATGTCCATGCTCATTCAGATCAGCTCTTGCACATAAGGGCAAAATGCTGGTTGTCAAAAAGTGCCAGTTTAACCCTCTTAGCTGCCTTCCCAAGGGCTGTTTAGCACCATCTCCCATCCCTTTCCACATCCATTATGTGGTGAGTCTCATGGCTCTGAGATCCAATCCTGGTGCCCACAAGAGGATTCACAAGATCCTGCTTTTCCCTGCAGCTTACTCCCAGCTGAGAATGGCAGCCTGGCACCTGCAGCATGAAGAACTGAGCTGCCTTGGGTGATTTCTTCGAACACACTGGAGATATCACTGCCTGCTGAAGGACAGGCTGAAGTACAGCATATTACCTGCGATTTTGGTGAGGATTTGGCTTTCCCCTAGGTTTTTACGGCGTGAGTCTGGGCACCAGATGCTTCGTGCGAGTAGCAGCACCTTGGAGGTCTTCAGTGAAAGGGATGTCTGTACAGTACCTGACACAGCAAAGCAAATGATGTTTCAGAGAAACAGCCATGACACCCGGTTTAATCCTGAGCTCCTCTGGGAACAGTTCCCAGGACATCTCCAACCACCAGTACAGACATTGGTACTTTTCCCCTCCCCTAAACCTCTGGGTTGCATGTGGACAGACAGATGTGGGATGCACCAGGCAGAGGGAACAGTTACCTGAATGTATTCCCAAAGCAACCCATCTATCCACACTTGCTCCATGGGTGAGCTATCCATCAAGAGCAAAGGCAGATCAATGCTTTCAGCACCCAGGAGGATGAACAGGCTGGTACTCACTTATGGAAAGGTGCTGTGATTTTCCAGCGCTGTCTGTCCATAAGAACCTGATTTCCATGTGGCACTGGTGGAGGTCCGTACCAGCTCAGTGCTGTGAAGCTGGGACCAATGCAGTGCATGGTGGAACTGTACTTCAGACCAGTTCTCTTTACCAACAGATTCAGCTTTATTGTTATTCTTTTTTACATGATTATTAGTGCATCGTTTCAAATAAACTATCAAACTGTACAAAGAAACAGAGATAAAAGAAGAGGTGACAAAGCTGGGCAGAGGTTTTTAGTATCATGAATCGTCATGGAAAACAGTAGTCCATAGGCTCTCAAACGTTGAAGGTCCAAATAAATCTTATTTGTCTGCTTAAAAAAAAAGCTGCAAAACATAAACCATCAATGACTGTAATTAGCAGCTACAAGATCCTTCAAAACCGGAACTTGATTACTGTGAATGCACCTAGGGGAAAGGAAAGCAATCTGAGATAAAGAACCAAAGCAAACAGTGAAATAAATAAATAAAGTGTGGGAGGACAGTCGTGGTGTGGAAATGCAGAGAAATCACTTCTAGCACAACAGTAAATCATTAGACCACAGACAGCAGAAAGGAACAGAAACACAATTCCCTGCTTAAAAGAGTACAGCATGTGCATCACAAATGTAGGCAGTACAACAGTGATGGGCAGGTGGAATCACTCCTGCACATAAAGGTTCGGCTGGATCCAAAGCATGGCTCCAATCGTGCCTACAACCCCAAGTGGCAGATGCCATGGACGCTAAATAAGCAGCCACTTGGGCAGTCCGTCTGAAGGAGCAGGAACAGGAGAGCCATGTTTCACAGCAAAGCCAGGTGGGATTTCCATTCCAGTAAAAAAAGGAGGGGAAAAAAAGGAAAAAGGATTCGTAGGCTACTGTATTTCTTAAAACATCTTGGTGGGCTGGTCAGACCCTCCACGGTCTCTTGTGTCTTCCCCAGGCAGCTAGCCTTCACTGGCACACTGAGGTTAAAAACTCACATTAAAGTTTCCTTATATATATATATATATTTATTTATATATATTCATATGTATATGTATATATATTTATATATATATATATAAAAAAAAGGATTAGGTGACAGAGGGCATTTCAGGCCTCTCCTGAGGGCAGATGGCTTGCCCACACGCTGTGCTGAAGACGCCTCTCTCTTGGTCAGTGAGTGGCCCATGACACCCGTGCTGTCACCCTGCTGACCGGTGCTCCTCTCACAGGAGGGACCTGCTCCCTGCCACGCTGTGCCCTTCTCTGGGAGTGCTGCTGGTGCCACAGACCAACATCTCGGCTCAGTTTCCTGCACTGCCGAGCACTGTGGACATGAACTGGAGGGGACTCCAGGGAGAGAAAGAGGAAGAGAGAGAGGGCTGGTGGAGAAAAGAGCAACCTGGCCCTTAGAGAACCAGCATATCCATTTGTTGTACAGGCTGTGGTAGGAGGGAAATAAAAGCCACTGGTGCTGTTGGAGATGAGGAAGAGATGGTGTGTCTATGATGCTGAAATGCCAGAGCATTGCCAGAGTGTCAAATAAAGCTTCTTTGATTTCTTCCACTAGAGCAATCACCGTGTCATACACATCTACGGTTCTGCTCATGTAATTTCCTAGGTAAAATTGTGCTCATCAATCTGTTCCAGGAGCAAAGCATCGCCGGTTCATCCCGCTGTGCACGTGTTCCTTGTTAAGTGTTCTGCTCTAAAATGTCCCTTTCCACCTTACAGCTGACGGACATGTGCCCTTGGCTCAAGGAAGGGCTGGAATGTGTCTTCCTCAAAGCAATGTCATCAGCTTCCACCTTGAAGAAACTGGTTTCAATTCTCTCCAGATCATCAGTCCCAACTTTTATCTTCATGCACAGCAGGTTGATGTATGTCTCATAGCGGCTCTTCTGTAGGGAAAGAGGGTACAGAAAGCCTGGGAACAGGGACGAGCTATGGCATATGTAAAAAGCAGAGGCAGTGCATGTGCTACTGTAGGAAAACCCATTCTATACCATCAGGATCCCACTATTCACACCCAGTAAGTACTGTTCAACCACAGCACAATGCCTGGTCTATGAAAAGCCTGCAAAGAGCGATCAACCCATTGCTGAAAGGGCTGAGGAGAAAGGGGAGGATTATGCAGACCTCTCCAGTTGCTTTTAGAGGTCTTGACTACCACTCTGATTGCATAAGGTAGATACTGGTGCCAAAATGAAAGCAACAGTTCTACTCCTTCCTTATTTAGGAGCTCCCCCTCAACTGATTCAAATACTTCTGCTTGCTATTGTTTATATCTAGTGATCCACTTATTACTGATGAGTTGTGTCCCCATTGCTCTTCATAGAGCTCACACAAAGGGAGGCATCTCATCTTCATTCCAAGTCAAGATGGGACCTCTTTTCATGGGCTTGTAGAACACTCCTCTTTCTCCTAACCTCTCTGAGGCAGTCTATACTCAGTTCTTTGTCTGCACAGAGAAACAAGCATTTCTAGAGCACATCTCATAAGACAGATGAGATGAATTATGCTCTGGAAATGCCAGCTTCTCCTTGCAGGCTGAAAAGGCAGCTCAGATGGAGACTGATCTGCAGGCTTCCAAAACAAGATGTCTGTAAAACACATGACAGCAACAAGCAACTATTTGAAAGACTGCTACTAAGACAAGGGAGCCAGCAGCCAGAAACAGGCTTTGGCTGTTAGGCTGGGTGTTATACGAAAGAGTGGTACAGCCCTGGTATGAGGGAAGTGGAACATTTCCATCCTTGGGGATTCCTGAGAGTTAACTACAAAATGGCACACTCAGCCTGGGCTAATAGTGGGAATAATCCAAGCTGCTGCTGGAAGTAGGATTAGAGGCTTCCAGAACTCCTTTCCCACTGACACCTATGTGGCAGGAACCATACCTTCTACTCAGCTTTCACTGGAACAACATATCCCATTTCTCCTCCAGTTAAATGCTTCTTAGACTCCTCAGAGAGTCTCAGCGTAGCTACATGCACCCTCAAAGGGAGGGCAATCAGCTGTAATGCTGGATTTTGCTTTATTTACAGAAATGATTGCAGCAAACCAAGATCAATTCTCCCAGAGATTCCCTGAGCTTTTCATTAATGTTGCTGAAATGACTAATTCACACTGAGATCTGAACGAACTTCTTCTTTGGGACCTGAGGAAATGTGAAGTTTCTCACCGTAAAGGAAGATTTTCTTTCTCTCATCAGTTTCCCTCTCCTCTGGTTAGACGTGACAGAGGGAAGGAAATGTCTGTTACTTCTTCTTTTAGCTTCAGTACAAAACAGTGAAGCTTGCTGCTGCCTCAAGACACCCATCCAGCTTGTGAGCCCTCATCCTCCTCCCTCCTTTCACTGCATCCACCCCAGAGTTCTTAGTTCTCCTCAGTCAGTCAAGATATCATTTATCACAGAAAAGATGAAAGTTCCTTTACCTCGAATATTAGGTAATGTTCTTTGAGTCTGTATTCCTCAGCCTCCTTTGACTTAAGGCTCTTCTCTACAGGATGTAATTTATGCTCTGCTAATTCATCTGCAATCTGCTTCATTTTATTTTCATGAGACCTCAGCTGTTCCTCCTGCCGAGAGAAGCGTGTCAGGTATTAAAACATAGGAGAGCAACACTCAAGTGCACCACCTGCCTATTGATGTGGGATCTGTCTCTGCAAGGACAGAAGCTCAGCTACTGTGCTGAGCCAAAGGTGTGCAGTATACTTCAAATTTATCTGATAAGGAGAAGCTGAAACACGGGTATTTGAGTAAGACCAAACCTCAGGTGCTGCAAGGGCCGTGAGTGGATTTCTGTGGAACTTGGGTTACTTTAGCATCATAAACACAAAATGCTCTACATCCTTTAACAGCCAGGCAGAGCCAGCAGTGTCCCGAGAGCGGCTCATTCTGCTCTTTTTGCAGATAAAAGTGGACTGGGCTCTGAGAAAGGCAGCATCTGGCCACATCTGGTTTAGCAAATAGGAGCTGTGCCTCTGCCCTGACATTTCAGGCTGTCCTCCCTTTTACTGGGGACAAGTGACAGTGTGTCCCTACTTTTTTTGAGGTTCTAAGGCATGTTGGGCTTTCCTTGGACAGTGCAAACAAAAGCTACTCTTTGGATGGCAGATGCCATGCAAAATAAACCAGGGCTATAACCAGCTGTTGGGCTGAGCAGCACCAGCTGCATCAACTTCAGCAACAGAAAGGTGCTGGGATATGGTGGGCAAAGAGTAATAAACAAGCAGGAATCAACAGCCATACAGGCATGTGCGTAGGCATAGGGCTGCACTATAGCCTCTGCAAAGGAAGCATTGGCCAGACACCAGGATTTGTCATGGTTTGTCCAAATTGCCCACTCCACGTCCCTGTTCCTGCCCTGAGCACCTGAATCAGGCAGCAGTTGGGGATGCTGCAGACAGGCACAGGCTATGTGCCAAAGGGCTGGCTGAGCTCTGGGCACTCTCCCATTACTCCTCTCTCACACCTTACCTGGCACAGCTTGGTCATGGATGAAGGCAGGAGCGGGCGGCAGAACTTCTTCATGGAACAGATTGCAGCTGGGAAGGCTGGGGCAGAAAAAATGGCAGCAACAAGGTTGATTCGCAGGATCCAGGAGAGCATTTCTTCCTTACTTCTGTTTATAGAATCATAGAATAGAATCAGAATAGTTATGGTTGGAAAGGACCTTAAGATCATCTAGTTCCAACTCCCCTGCTCTGGGCAGGGACATCTCACACTAACCCATGATACATAAGGCTCTGTCCAACCTGGCCTTGAACATTGCCAGTGATGGAGCATTCACAACTTCCCTGGGCAACACATTCCAGTGCCTCACTACCCTTATACTAAAGAATTTCTTCCTCAGATCCAATCTAAAATTCCCCTATTTAAATTTGAACCCGTTACCCCTTGTCCTCTCACTACAGTCCCTCATGAAGAGTCCCTCCCCAGCATCCCTATAGG
>JASSUY010020527.1:0-19718 GCA_032466535.1 Forpus xanthops
GCAGTGATTTGTGTTATACCTTAGTTACTGAACGGTCCTTATCTCAACCCATAGGAGTTGCATTCTTTCGGTTCCTCTTCCCATTCTCCCCCCCCGCAAAAAGTGGGAGGGAAAGAAAGTTGGGAGGAGTGAGTGGGCAGGCAGATTGATTTACGCCTGAAACCATGACAATAGGGAATGTGCAATATTACCCTTCCTCCTGCATTTTCCCACATCATTGTGAGAAGATGCTGATTTAAGGTAATCTACAGAATAGTCTCTGTGGCACAGATCAGTGGTGCCTCTTGGTGAGGCACATAATCTGATTTTTGTGGATGTGTTTTTTATCTCATTTTATAGAAGAGAGATGGTGTTTTGTCTGAATGAACTCCAGAATTAATAATGTGTCATGTGGCAGATTTGTTCTATCTGGTTGTCATCAAGTCTTCCTTTTAAGTCAAGTAAAAGATTAGTTCTTGTGGAAGATATTTACCATGCCAGATTTACTCTTCAGTGTGTTCCAAAAGTTTTAACGCAAGGCCAACAGGAGTAAAGCATCCACCATCTCTCCATGAAAGACGCCAGTCTGGTCTAAGCACTTCCATGTCGCTATGAAACACTAGTGTACATACCACAGTTTTGTATGCGTGAGAAAGTATTTTGAGTGAAATTCTGACAACACTGTTGTCACTGGAAATATAATTATTTCAATGGAGCAAGGATTTAATCTCTTGTATCCTGAGGATCTCCTCCTCAACAAGCCATAGGTAGCTTCCTTAACAGTCTCCTTTCTCCCTTTAGGGGTACCCTTCCACAGAGCAGCCTAAAACAAAGACAGCCTTCTCTTGACAGGCTTTGCTTGTGAAGATGCTGGATAAACATGTGACATAAACACCGTACAACTTGTTGCTTGTGCTGTTGTGGCACAAACAAGCATTACTAATAACAGTTGTAATTAGTAGCACAAGCTTCTTAAAAATCACTTTGAGAAGTTTTCAGGATAGCTTCTAGGCTACCTTGATGAATTTTTCATGCAAATACTCACAAAAGCCTCAAAACATCTGTTAAACCATTAAATTGTATGTAATCAAATCACTGACAGACTGAACTCTGTCCATCTGCTAAGAGGATTCCCTACCCCTGTAGAAGTGACAATGCACCCTACTAGGCAATGCTTGACCTAAAAAATTAGCAGCAAGATGTTCAATCAGTGTCAAAACAGATGCCCATTTGGTTATCAATATAGATGCTGTATTTCCAGATATATGTATGTGTGAAACAAATGACCTATGGTGAGTAGGGATCTAGTGAGAAGGGACTTTACCCATCTAACACAAACATTTTTATTTATGCATATGAAATATTGCTAAATTTGAAGCATGCATTTCTTTTCCCTCTGCTCTGAGACAAAAAAGAAACCAGATGCAGGAGACAATAAAATTTTAAAGAAGAAAATCTGAGAAATTAGCAGATGCTAATGTTAGAAATGCTTCTGTATATTAACTCCCTCCCTTACCATCTTCATTTCCACCAAATGCCAGTACCAAAATAAGCCATGTTTTGGTATGTGTATTGCATGATTTAGCATGCAAATAAACAGCGTATTAATGAAGCTCTGTATGTGAGCTTCATTGGCAAAGAAATGCTCCCAAAAGTGCCTTCTTTCCTGAAATTTCCCTGATCCTCAGTTGTAAGACTTGGAAAAGTTCCCATCTCTGACCATTATTTTTCTCCCTGTAATCTCTGTCTGCTGGGCAGTATTTTGGCATTCCTCTTTCAGGATTTTATGATTATGTTTATACTTCCCAAGACAGGAATTACATGTGTGACAGCATAGTAATGTGTTTGGAGATTAAAATTTAAAAAAAATGTTAAATGCAAAAAACATACATATTATTCTCCAAATACATTTTCTTTCCTGATATAATTCTGTGTGAAAGGTGATATCTACTGCAAAGAATTAACTTGAATGGCACCTGAATATAGGACTCTAACGAAGAGAACAGATTAAATTCCTGAAAATTTTTCCCAGCTAATGTTTAGTGTACCCTACCTCTCAGCCTGGGTACACCAAGGTACATGAAGAAACATTTTTTTTTTAGCCTCCAGTGAAATTACATATTAATTTAAAGCCTGTAACCAAGGAAAAATAATGTTCAATTACAATTAAAATTTAATGTACTTGCATAAGCATTTCATAGCAGTGTCAGGCTGAGAATACAAAAGTGCAGAGACAAATATTCAAATGCAAAAGGCCATATTTTTTCTGCCTTGAACATAAAATGAATATTTAACCTCAAAGTTGCAGGCTTATTATAACTTGTTATATTTTTTTCGTTACCCTTATAGTGCATATAAAGGTGCATGTCTGTATATGTACAAGCATGTTATGGTTATATATTTAGAGAGCATTAAGCATAGAGTTGAGTTTTAAAACAGACTTAAGTGACCCAAAGTCTCCCTCTCATAGTTTCTTGAAAGGGCTGTGAAATCTAAGTGCTCTGTAAAATTTGCTTTTCAATTCCTTGTCAGAACCAAATATTGTGAAGCATGGGATGGTGTTTGGTGATACAAGCTTGCCCCCAAAGCTGTGGTTTGAAAGAGCTGCTTCCTGAATTTCAGCTGTTGGCTAACTGTTGGTGTATCTCATGACAGAAAGGGTGCTTCTCTGGGTAATTTTGCTGAATGTCCATGGCTGGGAACTGTGATCTCGGAAACCCCCAGATTGCTCACTTACTGCTTCATCAAAATCTGAATTTTCAGCAGGATTTTGCATGACAAAGAAGGACCATGTATTTCCTGATTTCAGAGGAGCACACTCTGCTAGTCACTGCAGACAGTTCTATAATTTCACCAGGTAATTTCAGGCTAAAAGTACTTGCAAATCACTTTAAAATTACTCCAGGTGAAATACAACAGACATGTTTCTAGTGATTTCTCTTGGTAATCTTTATGCCTTTTTTCACAGATAACCATGAATTCAGCCACAGTATTTCCACCTACTTTATAAATTTTTCAGGAAAAAAAAAAATCAAAGAAAATAACTCCACAAAAAAAAAAACCCACAGCACACAAAACCTCACAACACCCTATGATTTGCATTGCTTTCTTCTGAAAGAATACACTTTGCTATACTTACTGGATGAAGGCCAAAGAGAATCTTCACTAGCACCCTTGTCCATGAGACACAAAGTATTCAGGGTGGGCTGCAGACTTCTTTAGTAGTAAATTTAAACTCACAGATTTGGACTCCTTTTTCTTCATTGTTTCTTAGAAGTAGCTTATGTACCTTCTAGGGTCAAAGAACATGGATTACAAATGAAAATCACAGTTATAAAGCAAGCACTGATCCTCAGTTCTTAAAGATTGCATGCAAAGTATCTTCTATCTATCTTTCTTACTCTCTAACTGAGATGGTATTTTTATTTAGCTTTACCTTCTAGTTATTTCTTTTTGATTTAGCATTCTCTGTTTCCTCTGCCTCTCTCTGTTATTGCTTCTAACTGATTTCCTGCAATGGCCTGCACCTCAGAAATCTATTGTGCAGCCCTCTTCAAATTGAATGCTCATAAGGAGGCAAAACACCAATCTACAGGTGTGACTCCTCTGTTGCTTTATCTGAGAGGATATGGTGAGACTTCAATATCTTGTGAAACACCAAAATGATTTCAAATTGAGTCCTGTCACAGTGAGTCCAGTGAATGCAATGCACAAATGTGAACTGTGAGGTTTCTCCCTCAACCTCACAGGAGATGCACCATTTTACATCCTACAGGAGAATCCTTGCATTTACCAGGTACTCTGACAGTGCTGTGCTATATGTGCAAAGGCCAAGACAGTGTGTGGGAAGACAGTAAAATGTTAAGACCAGTAGTAAACAGTGGTTCAGCTTGAGAGAGACTGAAGTGAAAAAGCTGGATAGGGGGAGGTGCATATTCCTAGCAGTATTTAAAAAAAAAAAAAAAAAAAAATTCTAACACTGTAAATGTGAAAAAATCAGCATTGATGCATCCAAAGAATTGTAAAATGAAGCATTCAAGCGAAATATACAGCTACAATATGATGTTAGGGCAAGGCTCGAGAAGGTCTCATCTGAAGGCAGATTCATTAGAAAGTGTATTACGCAGTCTGGAAGTTATAAGGAAGTTCCTTTAGTACAAGACTCCTAAGGGTTTCACATGTTACCCCTCCTTAGCTGAAGGATTCTCACAAGGAGTTGAGGAACTCTAGGGGATGTAAGGTTCAAATTCCTCACTGGTCTTGTGATGTACATATTTCAGACAGTCTGTGTCAGTGTACATTATCAAAACAGCAAAAGCCATTGGAATAAAACAATAAAGCCTAATAATGATTCTGCTGCTTATGAATACACACGTAGCATATTAAATCTTCATTGGGGAACTGGCTTTTTTCTTTTTTGGTGCATCTCATTGTTTTCTGAAGAATAAGACAATGATCTGCATAACTGATGAAACAGAGGAGCCTTGTCAGAAGGTTCAATGAGTTTATCTATTTTCATCTGGGAAAACCTCTGTCAGTTCTTACTGCAGCTCTCCAAGTTGAAAATGCATCATTCATCACTGGTGAGAACCTGATCTCTCTATCCAGGTGTGTTAGTTCAGAGCTGTTCCTTTGACTGTGATGAAGCCATCGTGACACTGTGTTTCTGGAAGAAAATTCAGATGCTATACTCAACAATTTGAACAGAGTTGGTTTGGTTTTTTTTGCCTGTCTATGCTTCAACGAAAGCCTGACATTTCATTTTACTTGTGATTTTTTGTAACATTTTAAAAACCCAGGAGTGGTAATTTGCTATTTTTCTTGTTGTCGAGTGAATGCACTTCAGTATTCAAGCAGCAAAAAAAGCCCTAAGCAGTTCCCCAATTCTTCAGTGTGTTTTTGGAAAGCTTAAGGTACTCCTTGTCGCAATGAACGTGTTTTTATACGTCAAAGCCTACGTGTAACCAGTGGAAAAGAGATTTCAGCTGTACCTTTTGAAATTAAAGATGTAAATAATTTTTCTTATGTTAATCAATTACTTAAAATAGGAAATTATTCTGAACTTACTCCTTTCCTAAGATGCTAATCAGAGATAATGACACTATTTTATTTTGTTTCCACATCTTTTGAAGAAGTTTCAGTTCCTAGCCATCTTCTGAAATAGGATGCCAATACCAATGATTGTAATCAAGTATGGAAAATGCTATAGTTGCCTTCTTTCATGGGGTAAAATGGAACATTCATGAACACTGAAGTTCTGCCTAAAAAAGAAATCTGTCTTCTCTATAGGAAAACAAAAAAACAAAAGCAATCAAAAAAAAAAAAAGTATTAGAAGAGGTTCATGTCTCTTTAAAAATACATCCAGGAAAAATAAGGAATGCCTTCAACATCTGGACACAATCAAAGAATATGGCTGATACAAAAGACTAAAGATAAAGACTTTGATTCAGTCACCAATAGGTTCAAGATAGTCTGGCATGGACCAAGTTTGAATAATACAGAAAACATCAGTGAAGACTTAGTTCTATGGAGCTATTTAACATCCTATAGCTTCCCATTATGAAACCTAAAGAGTGATATACTTTCAGGGGAAGAACATCTGCTTTCCTGTTTGCAGTGGAAATGGCTTGCACTGAAGAGAAATACAACATCCTACTTGACCCCATTGACATTCAGGTACACTGATCACAGCCAGGACTGATTCATAAATACTTCCCAGTCAGGTCTGAGACGAGAAAGTGGGTCGCATTATTGCTGTTGCTTCAAAGACAAATAAGAGCTAGGGTTTTTTGCCATTGCAACTAAGCTGCTTCAAACAGATGGACTTTTACTTATTTTTTTTTTCCAGTCATCCTATTTCAACTATTTTCTGAACTGATTTTTCTGGCAACAACAGATGTTTAGTTCCACCACCTTCAGACAAGCAATCCAATGTTGCTTATAGGTGAAGAAATGCCTTGTCTCTTCAAGATGTCAGAGAAGGAACATACCCACAAGTTCCTGAGAAGAGATAGGAGAGAGGATGCCTAGAAAGCTCTACAGCCATGGCAAGAAAATTTTCATTAAGCTTGAAGAGTGCAGACAGGTCATCAAATTATAGCACAGTGAAGGCTTGAAAATGTATGTAGTATGTTTTACAGGGATTTCTTGGCTTAGGTGATCTACAACTTACAGCCATTTTGTTGGTTTCTTTTTTACTGAATTAGTCAATGACATCTAGGTCTTGGTGTCAGAGTTCGAACTTGCATTGATTTCAAACCTCTCAGTTTCATGCCTGACACTTCATACCTCGAGGCAAGTTAGCTGTTTCAGCTGTTTCCAGACCTTTGAATGCTTTTCTGCCTCAGAAATAAATTCTAAACCATTTGAAGTTCGCTCAGCAGTACCACAATATCTAATCCATTCATGAATATTCATCTAAGGTAATAGCAATTGCAATGTTATTATGTTACTTCTAAATAATTAAAGGCTTTTCAGCAGCACCTGTGAAACCTGCCTGACTTTTAAACTAAGCCTAGTTACCTTTTTTATGTTTATGTTTTATTATATCACAAATACTACCCTGGGAACGTGGTCAAACAGATGATTTTGAGAGTTGCACTCTAAAGAAATGGGGAAAGAATAAAAACATTCTGAAGGGAAAAGTAAATTAGAAAGACTGGTTTCATTAGAAAGCACATAAACTTTTGTGATCCATCTGTTGGCAGTAGCTTTCCTTCCTTTCTAAATAGACCTGGATGATCAGAGCACTGGAATTCAGAAAGCAGGAAATGTTAAAATGGGTACTAGAACAACAAAACAAACCAACCAACCAACCAAACAAAAATTAAAAAAAAAAAGAAAACAAAACAGAAAAAAAAAAAAAGCAACAACTAATGAACAACAACAACAACAAAAGCACCCCCAAAAGCAGCAAAACAAAAACTAAAACCGAACCAAACCAAATCTCTGGGACAAAAGCAGAAATCATAGTTCCAAGTTCTTACAATTGTCCCAGTGAGAAAACAGGATCTGCCCTGTGTGAAAATGGTGGCTTATTTTCAATCCGCAGATGTCCTGAAAACAGAGAAAAAAAAATAGAACAACAGACTGCTGAAAGACATTAGACAGTAATGATGTATCTGCAATGCCATGGGCTTCTCCCTCATCTTTTCTTGTTCAATGCTGGGACAAACTCCTTCAGGAGGATCCTGCACTGATAGCCAGCCTGCCAAAGGGGCTCAGCTAGACTGTTGCTTTTCTCTGAGCCTGGAGTACTGTTTGTGAAACAACACTTTAAATCAAGCTTATCCTCTCTTTTCATGCAGTTGGCTCCTCTCAGAGGTAGCAACTCAAATTCCTCCATAGAGTGTGCCAGTGGCCAGCTTCAAGCTGGGTTTCCTCCTTGTCAGGACTTTTGCATGAATCTCTCCCTTAGAAGATAATGAGGTCTCAGCTTATCTTTCAGTTTTCAAAATACATTTCTTTCTGGATGCCACAAGCTGCTTTGAAATGACCAGCAACACTACTGCTTCTATAAGCCTGAAATTACTCCACAATATTCTTCATCCTTATTACTATCCAAACATTTTCTCATGGTTTTAAGCCACCATTGGAGGCTGTTTCTACTTGTCTGGTTAGCTAGAGCTACGGAAAATAAAGAGGCCATTTAGCAGCCTTTCCAAGTTGCTACCCTGTGGGGCTCTTATCTCAGCTTGACTCTATGTTAGTCTTATTTCCCCTGCCTGTAGGCCACAAGCCTGAGATTTCATGAATCTGTATAATATGTTTGCTCACAGAGAATTGCGTAGATTCAAGAGAAGCACATTCTTCAGAACTAAATTGAAGGAGTTAGATGAACAAAAAAAGGCCCATTGACCAATAGTAAAGTTATTGACTGGAAGAACTGGAGAACTTCTTGGGTCCCTTCAATTTAGAATATATGAAATGGCGCTTTGGAAATCTGACTGCAGTGAAAGTTAGGGAGAGGTAATTAGGGTAATATCTATAATTCCTGAGGAATATCTGCATGGAGGTAAATAACCTGACCTGGAATATAAAATAGTTGTACTAAGGCATTTTTAGATGTCACTACACTGTGCATGGGGGAGAAGTAGACTGAGAAAAACAAAATTGCCTGAAACTGCAGGAAATGGGTGGAAGGGTGTTAGACTGGCATTTTTACATGCTCTGCCAGTGTCTGAATGCCAAGTCTTTCTCGATGCTTCAAAGCTTTATTTAAGCTTAAATAAAGCTTTAAGCTCTGTGGAAACATTTTTTCCAATATCCTTATGTTAAACTCAGTCTTAAAAAAATAGGGTTTTCCAGATTTCTCAAGATACAGAGCCAGAGCATTAGCTTTAAAGAGTCTATGTCTTTTCTATCCCCAGGCATTTGTGTTAGCCTGCCACCATGTATCTATCCTAAGTCTCTCCCAGTCGTGAGCACTAGAACAGCTAGAGTCAATGGCCACGCAGATAGCCCTTTTTCAAAGAGGTACGTATGGTACCTGCTAGGGCTCTGTATAATGGAACAAGGAGAGCCTTCCTTATTCTGCCTTGCATAATACATACACAAGCTCTGGCCCCAGACTGTCTTCAGGCTACTTTTCCTGCTTGTGGATAACGAACAACAATTAATTTCAAACTCTTCTCAAGCCTCCAGGACTGGAGGGTTGAAGGAACATGTAAAATTGCTGTTCCTAAATTCCTGATCAGAAGCAGCAGAATAATGCATTCTATCCCTTTCTTGCAATCTTGCCTGAAATGAAAATCATGAAGGTAACTTCATTAATATTTCACACTACAGTAATATTTCAGGCAATGTCACATGAGAATAAAGCAAAAATGCACTTCTGAGCTATTTCAGTGACATCTAACATGTTTGACATGCAAGACACAGATTCATCTTTTAGATTATTAGATAACTGGATTCTTTTCCCCCTTTGAAGTCTAGCATCATCTTTCTCCCATTTTAAGTCCTAAATGCATAATATATAGCTTCTTTAGTTCATCAACGAGTTTTGAATTCTTCCTAGTCTTCAGTTAATTTGACTCACGGACTAAGTCTGCCTTAGACACCCTGTAGAGCTTGAAGTATGTAGTCCATCTTAAAGCTGATGGGAATGCTTCTGCTGACTTCAATAAAAGCTTTTCGGCTTCCCTTCCCCATTCCCAACCATAAAATTTTAAGGAAAACCACTGCGTCCCTGACAAGCCTACATTAAATCTTTTGGTCCTGTACAGCTTTGCCAATATGCTGAGGAGAAGTAATTACTTCTAAAGCGCAAGTGTTGTTTTCAGTTGGGGTATTTTTTTATTTGAGATTTTATCAAGCAAAAACCAGAATTTATAGGGCTTTTTTTTTATTTTACTGTAATTTTGCATTTCAAATGGAGCAACTGAGTAAATGACCCCTGAATGTTGCTTATTTAATGCTGTTTAATATAAAAATGGCAAATAAATTAGGTGAAGGTTTCAGTTAACTTTTGCTAACTGTAATTAGCAAAGGCTTCATATCTCAATTGCTAGGAGATGATAAACCAATTACAAGAAAACTTAAAGAAGTGAATAGGCCTATCTCTTTTGCAAAATACGTCTTAGCCTAAATCCAGAGCTTCAGGTAGACCAACTTTAGAACTTACATATAAGCTGACATAGCGTGTTCTTATCATATAAAGTCATGTTATAGCCTTTTCCTGCGGGGGGTGTTACTGAAATCCTTTAGGCTGTAATGTCATTTAAGCAGTTTATCTGTAATGTAACAGGATTCCAAGCTGAAACTTGCTCTGCGATAGAAATATTTTGAACCCTTTAGTCAATTCTAGTCTCTCACTCAACAAAATCAATTGAAATAGAAGATATGCTTGAGCAAGAACTGAAAAAAAGCTAAGGAATTTAAGTATTTGTCCTGAGGTAGGTAGAAAGGTACTTTCAATTTCTCTGCACAAAGACTAGAGATTCAAGTGTACAGTAAAATCACCTGTAAGGAAGAACTCTTTGTGATGAGCCATTCGTATATTTGTAACATAATGCAAAGAATAAAGCAAATTACCTCCCTGAAGAGAATAGTTTTCACTACATTTTTTTTTCTAATAATAGAACCATACACTGTGCCACTAAGCATTACTTTTGTTGCCACCAGTAACTGCATATTTGACCTGAGCAAGACATGGTCACAATTATTCTAGCAGTGCAATATCTTTCTTAAGATATCCATCTTTCTTATCACATATTTTTTATTCATTATCCAAGATTTCCATTATCTTTCCTAAGATATCCATCTTATCACATCCATGGTATGCAGTCTCAAGAGATGAAGGAAACTAATTTGACATAGTAGCGTTCTGAAGTATTTTATTTCATTTCTATAAATAAGCTAGTCCAACATCTCAACAAATAGGATTAAAAATTTTTGATAGTAAACAAAAGATAATTGATAAGTAAAATGAAATAGAAAACTGTGTAGTCAATTAGATTTTCAGTAAAAGTAATTTTACACTGCTCTTCTCTCCTCCGCCCCCCCAAAAATAAAACACTATAGCTAATATCTGTCTGCCTTGCTGGGCAAAATTAATACAATGGTGCCCAAAAGAGATCACAAGATTCAGAAACTCCAATAAAAATAGATGAAGGAATATATTTAAAGCTCCTTCTCATAAAATATCTTTCAGATGAATTATTGTAAATTTTTTTTCAGTAATAATGGATTTATTTTTCCTGTTTGTAATTATCATCAGAAACCAAGCACTGCAGTTCTTATTTCTGTATCTTTGACCAGAGCAATGTTGTAGCATTCTGGCAGTTCTAATATTACTTAATATTATCCAAGAATTTGTACTGTTGCAAATTCTAAAGGAGGACAAAGAAATGTACAAGTGGAAGAAATTATTCTGGCATAATAATAGATGAAGGATTTCGTCTGATAAAATTAAACCAAGTAACAGATTATTATGCTTAGATGTATTAAAAGGGATAGAAAATTATCTTTCTAAGTTGTATACCCAGGCATTTTCTAGGAACAACTGATCAATTTGCAAATGCTGCAGAGAGGGCATAGGCCCTCTCTCTGATGGTTCAAAGGCGGCAGGCACAGCAGAACAATGCTGTCTTTCTTATAGTAAAATTAGTCTTCTGTAGGAATTTGTCACAATTTGAAACACTTAAGAAAATATTTTGATAGAGTTTTACATCACCTTCATGTTTTCATACACACGAAAGGAAAGATTCTGCAACAAGATTCTGCAATAAATCTTTGAACAAACAAAATATCCTTCAAAATAACATCAAGGTAAATTTTTTTGTTTCTACTGTTTCAGCTATTAGGAGGAGAGGAAGGAGTTGGTGGATATTTGTACAGAGGCATTTCTAATCATAGAATCATAGAACAGCTAGGGTTGGAAAGGACCTTAAGATCATCTAGTTTTAACCCCCCTGCCATGGGCAGGTACACCTCACACTAAAACATGCTCTGTCTAACCCAGCCTTGAACACTGCCAGCGATGGAATATTCACAACTTCCCTGGGCAACCCATTCCAGTGCCTCACCACCCAAACAGTAAAGAATCTGTTCCTCATATCCAGTCTAAACTTCCCCTATTTAAATTTGAACCCATTACCCCTTGTCCTATCACTGCAGTCCTTAATGAAGAGTCCCTCCTCAGCATCCCTATAGGCGTCCTTCAGATACAGTCCTCTCCAACCCTAACTATTCTATGATACTATGATTCTATTGGATGCATCAGAGCTCTGTAATACAGAAGTCTACATTCCATGTCCAGCAAGTAAGTTTTTGTTTGTTGATGTGTTTGTTTGCTTTCCACAGGGGAGAATGAAGAGGAAAGATGCCAAAGAAAATGAAACAGGGGAAGCAACCAGAGACTTAATTAAGTTAATTGAAATTCCAGAATATTTGTATAGAAGAAAAATGTCAGATACTCAACAGCTGTAAATCGGCATCATTTTATGACATAAATAAATTACACTGACTACAGCACATACAGAAAGTTTTATCTCCCATTGTTGTGGTAAAAAAGATGTCTGGGAGTAGGAGCATACTGTAAAAGATACATCTTTCATCAGGCAAAATACCTTAGGAGGCAGAAAATTTCCCTGGGAACTCAAAAGAACCCTGTAAGTTGAGTAGTTCTGTTCTCTGAATTCCCTTCAGAGGTTAACCACCATGAACAATTTCACACGTCACTGCCAAATGAGTGACATGACTTAATATAACTGTATGCAGTGCTGGAAGCAAACAAAAATCAGAAGACTGGCACTCTTATCAGAAATACTGAAGAAGATACAGCACTGGAGGGTATTTTTTTCATGAATGCAGAACTTACTTTTCCTGCTTTATTTTACATTTGACCATAAATAAGTATCTAAATACTGGAAGTCTAGTTTTAATCAGGGCAACCATTTATTAGTAATGAACCTAGAAGTCACTTTTCAACTCTTAGACTAATTTTAAGCTCATGCAACTCAATATTTCAGTGTGGTGCCTTATAATCTATCCTCTGGTAATTAAGTAGAGAAACAGGCTTTCACTGTGTCTGCTAGTAGCTCAGACTGATGTCAGTGGGAATTTTGGTTTGCAGAATAAGACCCTGAATCTAGGGGGATAGGTGCAGCAGGCATCTTCAGTGAGGCACGTGAGAGCCCCCAGGAGCTAAGTATGCTCAAAGCACTTCAGAATCAGACCAGCACCTCCCAGGGCTGTATCCTAATGCTGATGGGAAAAGTTTCCACAGTACTGGCACAAGGAAGCCTGGTTGTTAAAAACCATGGAACTGCTGAGCAATGAAGCAGTATGACATCAGAGATTTTACTGTGACAAATAGAGAAATATAATTAGCATCAACCTGGGATAAGTAGCTTATTTGTTTAAAAAAGAGAGAAAGACAAGCAGATTGCATCACAGAAGGGAAAAATACCTTATTAAAAGAAATAGAATATTCCTTTGATTATTTAGTGGTCTATTTTATCTGTATGACAGCCTTCAAAAATTAACTGATGCCTCCAAGCATTCAAGTAATGGTGCACTCAAAGCTGTGTTAGCCACATAACTCAATGAAATCCATGGAGGATGCTTAATATAAACAGAACCCTGGAAAATGTTGTGGTCAGCATAAGCACACCCAAAACTGTAGTAAAAATGGGCAGAATTTATGGTAGAGGGTGTTTCAACTCACAGTTTGCTATTAAATGGGATTGTTCTCATTGCCTTCTTCAGTGCAGCATAATAAAAGTCAGCATTTTATTTACATCTGTATGAACGAAATATCATTTGGGGAGCAGTTTGTTAAATAGCTGTAAATAGCATTTTTACTGCCCCCTTTGAATTGCTCTATATCACTTTGTTTTGCTGGAGAAGAGTGAGCCCATGCAGCTCTGCTGCCTCCTGCCCCTGCAGCTGAAGAATCTGTCTTGAGGTTTCTGGAAGAAGGTAGAGGAGCAGGGCTCCCAATGCCTCTACCATATTCCTTTTCTTGACATCTCAGTCCCTAAAACAGCTAGAGGGATAAATAGCTGCTGAATACCTTTCTCCCTGTCGCTCCTACTTCTTTTTTGGCGCCCAAGATTCTCAATATCTAATCATACATGAACTCTAAGGCTCAAATATATCTTATCTCTTGATTTTCTGTTTCTCACTACCTTTTCATATGAGTTTTATGGCTGTATTCTACATATGCACTGAATAGTCTTTCTTATCATTCTTCAGACTACTTTCAATTACACATTCCTTTCAGTTTCTGTGGTATATATCTCTTTTCTCTGATATTCCTTTTGCTATATTCAAGCTCTCAGAGGACTGATTTCCAGCACAGCATGAAAAAACGCACATGGATTACCATTCTCCCTTCCTCCTCCTCTTCTAAACTAAAAAGAAATAGAAAGTGGGTGAAATCCATCCCTTTGGCAGTGAGACTTTCCGTAACTATCAACAGCAGCAGCCTGATCCAGCCACTGAATGGTCTGTCCACATTAACCTTACAGACAGGCAAAGTGACTTAGTAGTAACTTGACATAAAAACAATCCTCTTTAAATATAGTTCAGGGCACAAAATATGTGTATATATACTTAGATATACAGTCATTCCAATGTTCTTTGGTTTCAAATGGGAATGATAATGATGGCACAGCTGAAATGTGTCTCTCCTCCCAAAATGGAAAAACTGATGCCTTCAGAGAATCCTATCCCAACAGCACACCAGCTTTGCTGGAACATCTTTTTCCTCTGACATATTGCATTTCGGCAGTCTCCAGTTTTTGTATTGGTCTCCTGAGCTGTACAGTAATGAAAACCTAGAATACTTTATAACAAATAGTATAAATTTTATTTATTACTAAGTACAGTATTATAAGACCGCCTTTAGGTCATAACCAATGTCATATGCCCTCAAGCCATAGGCTGTATAAATCCCTAATAAAACTTACTCATTGACTCTGAGATTTTAAAAAACAAGGTACAGGAAGAAAGATATCTCACACTTCTTTAGGTACAAAGAGCTGAGAAAATAAGAGGCTGAACAAGATAGAAAGGCCATCCATATGGAAAACTGGATTCAAAGCAAGTTTCAAAGAAACAGCTTTTCTTCTTGTGGATAAAACCCATGTTTGAATACTTTGGTTTTTAAAATAGAAAACCAAATAAATATTGTATGAGAGAATATAAGAATAAATGTATATACATATTCGAGCAACAGAAAACAAAGTAAAAATATATGTTTCTCTGTAAACAAAGGTTTAATTTGTCAGCTGCTGTACTCAAAATATGTCAGGGAGATATGACCCCCTGATTTTCTAAAATACAAGATTTTGAAAATCTACACTGCTTTTTGGAGCAGGACAAATCTCAGATATTTTCAAACTGGTTAAAATTTCAAATTTTACCAAATACTGCATTTTCAGCTTTGCTTTAATTCAACCGGGATTGAGAGGATTGACTAGACAAACTTAACCCAGTTGAAAGGGTCAGTTAAGATGTAACTGTTCAGATATAACTGCACCACCTCAACATGTTTATGTGCCTATACCATGCATGGGTGACACGTCACCATGTATGCAAAATGCGTAAACATGTCTGCTAAAAATACACATATTAGGAGGTAAGATATAGAATGGGGGATCAGTACCAGAATTGCACTGGAAGACAAAATATCAACATTTTGCAGAAACCAATGGTTATACAAATACCAAACAGAAATAGGAGTATAAACAAGAGTAGATGCCACTTTTTTTCTCGAATGACAGTGAGGAGCCTCCATGCTATCTTACCATCTTTCAAGCTGACAGGAAGGACTGATTCCAGTTGGATCAGATGTCTTCCATAATTATCAACCAGAAATCAGAACTGATACAGCTACATAGATTTTACCAAAGACAAGCAGGCCAATATGGATATGAAGGAAACCGTATTGACTGCTGCTGCTGTAGGAGTATCTCACCCAAAGGCATGACTAATTGCTGGAATGGGGGTACTTTTCTGCCTGTATCACCATACCCTGTGATATCTGCACTGTTGAAATGAATTACAGGCACAGATGACAAAAGCTTGCAAGAGCCCTGGCACCAATCATACACATGACAGAAGTTCGGCATAGTCTCTTCTGTAGGGTAGCTTTGTTTTGCACCACTGACTTCTAGAGGATTGAGAAAAGGCCTGCCTGGAGTATGCTGTGGCTTATATATGTTGTGTTTCTGCCCACATAAGTCAGGGAGTGATAGGAGGTGACTCAAATACCCATGTCTTTTCCCACACTGAGACAATTGACTGTCCAGACATTAGATTTGAGAAACACTCCCAAACCCCACAGGATATCTGTAGCTTAATGTGCTTTATGGAGATGTAATTCACGCAGTGGAAACTGCTCTGACAAAGGGAAAGAACTGCTTTGAAAATGTGATTTTAAAATGTTCTGTGAATAGTGGCTACGCCTGAGCACCGATGTGAAAACTGCAGTGGTCCCAGAACACTCCTCAGTTCTGCAGGGCAGCAGATGGAGGCGAAGTGAATTACACGCTTAAACACATGCAAGGTATGGATTATAAATAATCTGTGGGATTTATTTTTCTAGACATGCGTTGTTCCATTAAATTATTACATAAAGTTTTCACTGAGCACAGGAAACTAGCATCAAGACATTCCCTATTTCATTCTCTGCCAGCTGAGGACAAGGTTTCTGGTTACAATCTAGGCCCTGCCATCAGTTATACCCATAGAGAACTATTAAGTTTAATGGGACTGTACAAGTGTAACTGAGGTCAGAATTTGGCCATATTTATTTTCCACATATGTCTACCATTATAGCCTATAACTCTGGGAAAACCAGGTTTAAAGCAAAAATGAAAGCTTTTGCTTTCCTGTAAAAATGCTAATTTGACTACATGGCTTGTATGTTGCTGTTTAGCCTCCTTATTTTTACTCATCATCTTAAAAATGAGTAAACAGCAGTTCTGGGGGACAGAAGCTGAAGTTTGTTAAGTTCTTCTGTAAGGGTGAGACTGACCAGCCTAAGACTTATACTACAAAACGTTAGTGCCCATCCTTGTTGCGTGTCATGTAAATGCACCACTCTCTAGCCAAATGCAAGGTGAAAGGCAATGGCCCTATATCTTTATTTGATATCTTGTAAAATTCCAATTTGAAAATGTATTCAGGACTTAAAAACACCTCAACCTAGGATGACTGATTGATTGATTGATTGATTGACATGTGTTCATTGTTTGCTAACTGCATTATAGAAACTATAAATAAAATACATAGAAATACCCTTATGCAGTCTGATTTCCTCATTAAAGAAACCAACCAGATTTCTTTGCATTCTTCTGTGGTACATTTGCTAAAGCATTTGTAATTTTCTTTTGCAACCACTGTAAAATAAAAAAAAAAAACCTCTTGTACTTTAACATTTTTTTCTGATACTGCGTGTTTTTCAATGGTTCTGTGCATTTAGCAGATATATTTTTCCTAATTTTTATCAAACAGTGACAAGATATTTTTTTTCATAGCTCTACACCTTACCTGAATCAGAATGGAACAGAAAATTCTCAAATTATTAAACAAAATTAGTTTTGCAAACTTACTTAAGTCAGTTTGGAACATGAAAATAGTTGATCTTTGTTTCTAGTGGATGGTATTCTCAAACGCTAAATGACTTCGAAATATCTCACAGAAATATGGTGACAACATATTTTGTCACTGAAAAGTATTCATCAGTCAGAGGTCAAAAAATGGTCTTCCACTTACAGGCAAGGAACAGAAGAATTTGCAAGTATAGCAAAATGCCATTTGCTTGTTCATTCTTTGGAGCACACAAAGAGATGGTGTGCTGAATTTATATGTGGAAAATTGTTTATGAAATTATCTGTAAATCCTCAAACTGAGTGCAGCAGAATCAGTTTAGCAGTCTCAGTTTGACTCTACCAGGCCATTGGTATCTTGCTGAAAGGCCTAGGCATTTTCAGTTCAAACAAAAGCTGTATTAGTGTCTCTGTTCATTTTTGTTTCCTGTTTGTACACCGTTTTGGTGCTGACACCTTCTTTCTGAGGCAGATCGACCAGCTCTGACACTGTCCTCCTGTATCCTCCTGTGGCCTTGAAGAATGAAAACAATCAGGCTGGGGCAAATGGCTTGGCAGCTCAGCCTACTGCTACTACTATTAGTGGGTCAACACTCAAATATAGCTTTATGTGGGAACCTTGTAATTTATCCTTGTAAACCTATGAAAAAATGCTTCAGAAATCTGACTCCAAATGAAAGAGCAGAAGGAAAAAATGTAAAAGCATTTGAAATTTCATCTAATATTAATTATGGTAATGTGACACAGCAACATATTAATTTTCAGTCTAATTAGAATGTATATATTCAGGGTTTGTTAATTACTAGGTTCTAATAAAACTTTTCCCTAATCTTTTTTCCTATTGGCTGTCTAAATGAAGAGCTGTATTGCGAAACAGCTGGGATATACTTTGACCTCTGAGGGCATCAAAATGAAACCTGCATCTCTGAAAGGTCAACTAGCCTGTGAAAGTACAGGCCCCTTTCATTTTTTTAATACACTTTACATAGCCTGAGATTAAACCTCTTTTGGGTCCATTAATCAATCATAACTCATTCCTAATTAAGGGTCAGGCATACCAATAACAGTTCTGACAGCTGATATACTAAAAGCAATGAAGTTGTTCTAATTATTCTTTGACATCAAATTCATTCTCATGCGGTATACTTAGAATGATTTTTAATAGAGCTTCTGATACTATTATTTCTGCAATCTGTAATCAAAAGTGTGTTCTGAATGATTTATTTTTAAATATGAAATGTGCAATAAAGAAATCAAGAAACAGAGCAGTTTACAAATGTCACAATTTGCAGTATGGAGATGTTAACAATGAATTTACATTAAATACAGAAAAGGATTTAAAATGTATCAGAAACTCTTAGCAGAAACTTCCATGTTTCACAAGAAATGTACTCCTGTCCCTGCTGGCTTGTCAGTTAAATCTAACACCTCTCTTACTGTACAAGCTGTTGGCTCAGGGTGTGTGGAAAACGGAAAAGGAACCAACAGGAGGGGCAGCTGCTTCCTCCGCTGGAGATATCTTTTGCCTTGGAGGCCAAACATTGTGAAGTTCTTACCTTCCAGTTTATATCAGAAAGACAGTGTAGTAACACAGGAATTGCCATACCAGATCACATCAGCAATGTGTCTGGCCAAGTAGGCTGTCTACAGGTCTGACCAATGCCAGGTGTTTCACAAGAATGTGTTGAAGTCTGTATGATGAATAGCTATATTTTTAATATATTTTTTTAAAATCTTGCTGAAGTCAAGGCCTTAATTAGATATTATTGGTGTGAGCTCAAGAAACTAAGCAGATATTTCAGAAAAGAAATTTCACACTTTCATGTGGTGGGTTTTTATTATTTTTTGATTTTATAATAGCAAAACTTTAAAGTGAAAACCAGTTTGATTTATTTTCTCTTATATCCTTACTTATCAAATACCAGCTGTGAAAAAATAAAACCCAGCCAAAAATTACTTGTGTGTGGGGTGGGGCTAAGGGGTGTTTCCATGCTTTGAAACTATGAGGGGTTTTAGAAATGTTTGAATCTGTCAGTTCAGCACAAGTTCAGATCAGGCGGTTTCAATGCTGCAA
The DNA here is from genome assembly GCA_032466535.1 of Forpus xanthops. Classification (NCBI taxonomy): domain Eukaryota; kingdom Metazoa; phylum Chordata; class Aves; order Psittaciformes; family Psittacidae; genus Forpus; species Forpus xanthops. The sequence continues at coordinate 19,115 of JASSUY010020527.1, forward strand.
CAGTGAAATGTTTCTCTGTCCCCTGAACCCTGCTGGTGACAATAGTATTCCATGCCTGGTAAAATGGGTAAATGTTTAAGGACGTTTTTGCAAACTAGATTAGGGTACATTTCCCAAAACTCTGAAAGTATTTTTTTCACAGATCTGTGTGACAGTGAAGTGTTAATGGCGACAGAATGTGTAAAACTTGAAAGAAATACATGTGAATAGAGAATCTTTTTTTATTGTCTTTTACAGCTTTCCCCTGGATTCTTCCTTCTTTTGGGGCTCCCTTTTAAGCATTTTGGCAGATGGTCCTTTACAAGCTCCTGAAGAAAGACCTCCTCCTTGCTGGCCTCTAAAGGTTCAGACAGGGTCTGAGTGCTCCTGTGCAGTATAGGAGGGGTCCATGAAGCAACAGCACCAGATAAAACCCTAGGTCTGGAAGTCAAGGCCTCTCAGAACCTTGCCTCACCTCTCTGCTGACATCCAGTCACCTCTATTTTTGCCTTCTTTTTTGTGTCACAGGACTGTAGTTTTCTGAAGGCACACAAAACCAAAAACAAACAAACAAAAGTTAAAGAAAAAAAAAAAAAAACACAAAAACCTCATTTATCTCCCATGT